>VCAZ01000069.1:65000-135000 GCA_005784505.1 Bagarius yarrelli | reverse complement strand
ATATATATATATATATATATATATATATATATATATATTTAACTAGTTCTACTTGTATCCAGCAAAATAAATAAATTTAATTATGCTTTAAATTGATTGTGGTTTTTTGTTGTTATCTCACACGAGGTACATTTTATTTTTTATTTGTCTTTTGATAATTTCTTATTTTAATTTTTTTTTAATTTTAAGCCCAACGTTTGCTACCCAGAAAGTTATAGATATTCTAGTGTCATTGATTTCTAATTAAATTACCATGTTTTTATATTATGTAGTCTTTAGTAGCTTAAACTTATTTAAGGTGGGGGCTAATGTTAAATCCGAGCACAATGAAAGCAGTTGAAGGTTTCGTTGTTATTTCAGTCTGTCGACTTTTTCATTTCCGAAAATTTAATGATCAATTGAGATTTGCCAAAAATTCACATCCAAATCTGTATGTTGTGTAGCTCACCTTTGTGTACAGTAGGTTGATTAATTGTTTTTTTTTTGATCATTGGTTGATTTATTTAAGCATCTAAAACACTTTAACTGGTAGACAAAATAAAAACCAGCTAAAATCGACGATGGCACAAATAAACAAGTCTATAAAAAAGAAATTCTTTTAATGAAAGAACGTTTTATTTTTTTATGTTTGTCTTTCCATTTCACGAGTTTTATTGTGTATAATCTGTTCAGTTTCGTAGAAATACAGACGAATGTCATTAATATAAGACAGAAATTAAAGTAAGTAAGTAAATAAATACTATAAATAAACGTTAAAACAATTCAAACCTCCCTAGTGGGCCGTTGCAAGGACTCGTGAATATAGCTAAATCTTTTCAGCTTTAGTCATTTGGACTAACAACAATTAGTCTAATCAATACAGCCAGCTGCAGGTGTGTGTTTGGGTGTACACACTCAATTATATGCATGTTCACACAGGGTCAAACTGACGTTAGCGGAGAGAAAGAACAACCCTATTACAATGAGCTGTGTTTGGACAGGAAATCAATTCCGATTATTTTCTTGCAAATCCTCAAACTGGTAGCATACTAATCCTTTACCCACAGCCCAAATCGGCAAGCGTTAAAATCGGTGTTTTTAGATCGTTGTGATTTAGACCAGGTTTTAGGATGATACAATCACTGATACAAGAAATCAGTAGACCTTTAAGCCTCCGAGACAATTTTAAGAGAGAAAACGGGGACCGTGCTCCTGGTATATTGACATTTCTTGGAATTTCTACGCAGTTGATTGACTCTGCTGTCCTGTAGCTTCACCTCTGATTAGCCGATTGTTGGTTACCGTGATGCTTTACAGGAGAGCCACATTAGGAGAAAGATGCATTGGTGGGCAAACAGTACAGAGAGAATTGTACTTGGAATGGCGACTGTGTTGATATCGTCTTCAGTTTAAAACTCAAAGCAGGAAGTTTATTTATTTGCAGGAAAGTTAACGCCTATTTATTTAAACATAACCCAAAACTTTCATACAGCTCTCATCTTAAAAATATTTGAAATTCAAGCATAAATAAATTATTTCTTAATTAAAAATTCTACATAGATAATGCTGTTTGATACAGATAAAAATAACTCACAATAGATTTGCATCACATTTGACCGATGTGTTCTTATACAGTGCGACTTGCATTTATCTCATTTATACAACTGAGCAATTAGGGGCCTTGGTTAGGGGGTCCAGCGGTGTCATTACCTTCTGATCAGCAGTCCAACACCTTAAACACTGCATTAATAAACTTGTAGTAATGCATCTTAATGTAAAACCTGAAAATTTTAAAGGTATATTTTTGGGCCTTTATTAAAAAACAATAAATGTAGAAAAGGGGGGTATTGGGGGTAGAGGGTAGACCCAGATCCAGATTCGGACAGCCAGAGCGCAGAAGCATCATATATATTGACCTACAGAGGTATCATGCTGATGATCTTCAAATTTGTTCAAATTATTTTTAATTCAATTTTAACAAATGTCAAAAATTAACGTATAATTATACGTAAAAGCTAATAAAAATACACATAATAATATGTGTTGGACTACTTAATTGGAAGATCAGGGTTTGATTTCTAGCACCACCAACTTGCCACTGTTGGGCCGCTGAGCAAGGCCCTTGATCCCCAACTGCTTAGTTGTATAAAAGAGATCAATGTAAGTCGCTCTGGATAAGGACGTCTGCCAAATGCCGTAAATGTAAAGGATACCAAAGCAATAAAAATGTATCATGTACCCAAGAAACCAAAAAAGTGCAATAGCATCAGCTCTAAATTGTGATTGGAGCATTGGTACATCATTGCATCCTTGTGTAAAAATAATGTAAGACATGGTGGCTTTATTTATTTTGCAATATAAATGTATCAATGTATTAGTATAAAGAAAACTACCAATCCAAGCTGTATTTGCTTTAGAGGTTGTCCATTATCATGTCCGGGCCATGACCAGCATGAGCAGATCTTTCCCTGTCCTTTCTAGCTTTTACTAGTAGATTTGCATTTTTTATTTGCTGTCCGCGGTCATGTTGACAGATTGGTAATGATGATGTATACTGTTGGGTGTGTGTAGGTTTTTTTGTGTATAGCAATGTATATCTATTAAGGTCAGGCTCTCACACAGGACATTTGATTTGCACAAGGTGTCTGAGGTATTGTGCACAGGGGCATTGTCATGCCGGTAGAGTGTTTCGGTCTCGCCTTTATTTCCAGTGATGGGATTGTGTAATGCTACAATATTCTAGACAACAATAATGTGACTGCAGTTTGGGGGAAAACAAAATTAGACACTAATCTGGCATATTCTAAGATTAGACTTCATTGGCTGTCTAATAGCTTTAAAGTATGCAAAAAAATGTTAATGTCAATTAACTCTTAGTTGAGGGCAGAATGGCGGCTTAGTGGTTAGCACTCTTGCCTCACAGCAAGAAGGTTTGGGTTGGATTCCCGGACAGGGGTCTTTCTGTGTGGAGTTTGCATGTTCTATCATCATCAAGTCTAAAACATGTGGGTTGGTGTGTGTGTGTGGCCCTGTGATGGTCCTGTCATGTTCTCCCCGTGCTTGTGAGACGGCTGGGTTTACATCTGAAAAGAGTGAATCATTTCCAGGAGGATGGGACAACTCGAGACTGGAAGGCATTGTTCACTCTGTCGATATTCTGCATCTGAAAAGGGTTATGAATATGGTTGTACAGTACAGCCACCTAGGAGGCGGATCGGTCGATCTTAATTCTCCTTTTAATTACATTTGATTCTATTACAATTTCCTATTATCTTATTGCAATGATGAAAAATGAACAGACATTTGTGGAGAAAATGGTCAATGATATAAATAAAAGGATTGTTATAATATCTTTAATGGTAACTATTTTATAATTAAACTACACCTAGACCACTGGCACAGATACCCTACAAACTGCACAGGAATCAAAGAAAACTTTGCATTTAGTGTTTAAAGGGAAATTAAGTGCAAAACACTGACTGAGTCTAACATTTTTTGACATTGAGATATTTAAATGCATCAAAAATTAGAACACAGCATTACTATTACGTTAACAACCTAACTACTTATTAACGCTAGAAATAACTAATCATACCTACATATAACTTCCTTTACGTTTTAGATTTTGATAAACTTTTTATCTTTAGGCTACACTGACACAGATCAGGTAACAAATTTTACGGCGAATGTAGTAATAATAACGCTTGTGTTTCTATGGTTGTGTGTTTTTTTTCTTTTTCTTGCAAAGCGGGCGAATGGACAAGCTGAAGCATAATTAAAAAGACTTGCATGTCAGAAATTCACTTTCCCTCTAAAGCAAATATGCACAAACTGTCAAAACAGCATTTCTAAAGGCCTGGTTAAGCTGAAGCCGAATGACACGGTGATGAAACAGTTAGGCTATTCAGTGGAAAAGATGGAGGAGAAGAAAAAAGGGTTTTTTTTGCTTTTCAGAAAACAAAATTTGGTTATTTTACAAGGAAACATTTAAATCGATTGGCTGATTTAATGATCTGCTCTGTGGTGGTGGAGTTTACTGGTCACAAGGTGTGATTTCTTTGTGAGTTTGTGAAGAAATAATACTGGTTATGCTAAAGTGAGGATTAGCCTGTTGAGGTACTTCAGGCACCTCACAAGGTCAGCGTCCAGTAAAAAGTAATCAACTGGACGTCAATCTTCTGTGAACCCCTAGTTTATCTCCCGATAGACTTGGGAAAAATTTTGGAATAGTTTTCTAAGAAGGTGCCCAAATCCATGACCTGAGATGCAGAAGTCAGGTAGAAGTTTGTGACTTCAACTATGGCTGCTGCTATTACATATTGTCATTTCTGTCTAATTAGCATAAAAATAAAAGTGTCTAGTTTTAGATTTGGTCCAGGTTACCAGTGTTGAAAATGTTCCTTTAAAAAGTAATTGGTTATAGTTACTAGTAACTTCTGTTGAGTTACATTGTTAAAAAAGTAACTAATTTACCAGGAAAAGTAACTATTGCGATATTTCTACAATACTCAAAAACTCCTAAAATGAATTAAATGGACACTAAATGGAATTACAACATGGCACAATAATCTACTTTATTTTTTGTCATGTGTGTCATGTGACGATTCTTTATTAGCTTAACATGGCTTGCCATCAATTCAATTTAATTTTATTTGTATGGTGCTTTTAACAATGGACATTGTGTAGGTTTGTCCCTAATGAGCAAGCTGGAGGAGACTGTGGCAAGGAAAAACTACCTGAGGGTAATGTAGAAAGAAACCTTCAGAGGAACCAGACTAAAGAGGGGACCCATCCTCATCTGGGTGACACCTTATGCTATTGTTAATTACAACATATTGTTATCATCAAATGTAATGTAAACTGCAGCCTTGGGTTAGTTGAGCAGAGTGAGTCCCAGTCTATCCTTAAGGAAAGGGACAGGAACCTGGTCACTGGTGCCTCAGGACCTCGCAGGGTTGGCCCCTTTTCCCTGAAGGTTTACCAGTGCTGGAACCATCTCTGGATACCTCGGGATGGGTATAAAAATAAAAAACAGGTGGAGAGAAATTAGCATAGCTGCTGTTCATAATATTAGCAGATAATAACTGATGATGTGCCTTTATAATCAGATTTACTAGAGCATAATATTATGAAAAACTGCGTCTGAACCCAGGGCATTGTCAGGGAGGCCATTCCAAAGTTTAGGAGCTAAATATAAAAATTCTCTACCATCTCTTGTGGACTTTGCTATTCTGGGCACCACCAGAGGTCTGGAGATCTTAAGGAGCGTGATGGAATGTAGCGTGTTAGAAGACTAGTTAGTTACGTTGGAGCCAAAACCATTTAGTGCCTTATAAGTAGGTAGCAATATTTGGTATCTTCAATTTAACAGGTAGCCAGTCAGTGCAGGGATGCATTTTGGACTAGCTGTAGCTTGTTTACCAAAGATGGAGGACATGAAGAGACTCTTTCTTCCTGGTTATAAGTTGAACGTTACATAAACAGTCTTGTCTTTCACCTCAATGAGAGAAAAGTAGTGTTTATACCTCCAGTTTGCGAAAGATACCATTAAACTCGTTGGACTTGTCATCGCTCTGAATCCTGTGGTAAATATTTAAGTAGTATGCTATTTTGGATGGTGCCATTGTTGTTGGTGTGTGTGACTGTGTGAATATCTTGCATTTACTCTACCTCACCCCACACACACCAGAGGAAAAAAACACCGCAGAGAGAGTACTCTGATGAAAACCGCTTCGATTATAATATTAAAACAGTAGCGTGCATTTTATTGTCAGTTAACTGCGTTGTAACAGGGGGAAACGAATCAATACGTTTGATTACCTGTTATTGAAAAAAAAGTAAAAGTAGTGATTTCCATCACTGCAGGTTACAGACTTCATACCACAGAATTGATCTGCTTTCATCACGCAAACCCTCAACGTCCTCTCGGGGGTGCTCTTAGTCTGGTTGTTTTTAGCAGTCGAGACAGGCTGCCCTTAACACGCACTCTGAGTCGACTGCACCAAAACACAGAACTCGTTTGGTTTTCAATTCTCTGTGCGTTCACACACCTCAAACAACACTCCTGCGCTAATTTCTAAATCAATTATCTTGTTAGTCTGCTGTGATGTGGGCTTACATTCAAATATTTTGGAGCTACTTTGATTACATTTTAAGTGACTCTAAATAAAATCAGCAACCTGTTTTTTTTAAACGCAGTATAGTGAGGGTAAAAAAAGTTGTTTATTATTTGTGGCATATGTATATAAATTACGGCACCGTAATCTTTTTCGTTTATAGTCTAGCTTAGAAACCTGGGGTCGGGGCTCAGGGCTAGCCATAATGCGGTGACCTTGGAGCTGAATGAGTTAGGGGTCTTGCTTGAGGGCTCAAAAGTGGCAGAAAAAAAAAAAAAAAAAACAACAACGAGTGGCACAATGTGGGGAATATGAGTGGCTGTGCTTGTTCAAGTGATTGCAGCATGTACCACCGATTAGCCAAACCCTATCTTCCTTTTTAAAGTTTTGCTCTGACAAGAGAAACAGTTTACCATAATTCACTGAAGATGATGCCAGTTCTAGTGTTTGACACTTAGGCTTTGTCTAAAATTGCATACTATGCCAATATGTACTACATATGAGTTAGTATGTACTTCCTGAAGGTTTGGGGATATAACAACTTCTAATAACAACTTCCTGGAAGACCAGGAAGACCTGCGTTCATCCCACCACCGCCAGTCAGCCACTGTTTGGTCCTTGAGCAAGAACCTTAACCTTTCCTGCTCCAGGGGCGCTGTATCATAGCTGAAACTGCACTCCGACCCTAACTTTGTAAAGAAACTAATTTCACTGTGCTGTATGTATGTGACAAAGATCTTTACATTAAACAAGTATGATTTTTATAGTATGCTTACAGGTAGTAGGAATGAAATTTGGACTTAAATCATCCACCATTTTGATACTGGCACATGACATACTTTGTCACAGCAGCACGGATTTTATATTGAATTATGTTTACTATGTTTAAACAATGTTAAATGAGTGCAATTTACCTACCAGGAACAATTTTATTAAAGCACTTAAAGTACTGCCACATCGCAGCAATGAGTCGTTTCTCCTGTGGCCTCGTGGGATAATAAACGGTGCATTGTATGCATACTTAAAAATCTGAGCGGAGGTAGTAGGCCATTTGTGAATTTTTTGCCTACTGTATTTACAATTAAGGGCACTGCTAAGAGTGGTGGTGGGGGTGATTGGGACGGTATTAATAGTGCAAAATGTTTATGGTAAATTGCTAGCAGCACCCCTGTTTAGCATACTAAGGATTCGGACATACTATACTATGTATATCTGGGTAAATATGCGATTTGGGACGCGCCCTTTGTGACTGGCAGGTGTAGTGTTTCTAAGATTTGAACCATGGTTAATAGAGGAATTGATAGAACTCAAGGATTGGGGATTTTAGCAGAATCCAAGGCACACAAAAGTAAACAAAAACACATGCTACAGTATCTGCAACTTGTTCTCAGAGGCAAAGCGAGGCGAGTTAATTTATATAGCCCACTTTATTTTTTATGTGTAAAGCACTTGGGTATAAAGAGGAAATAAAATGGAATACCTTTGGGGCTTCACTGAACTCCTCCAGCACCCGGGTTTCAGCTGTGGAAGGCTTCAAAGCTAAACGCTACCACATCATGTTTGGTCATGCCTTAAGGCACTGCAAGCTGAACGGTTCCTTGTGAGCTCAGAGACCTGGCAGGTTTGCGGTCGTGAGTAATTACTGGATGTAAGCAACTGAGTGAGTTATAGACAAGCGGCAATACTTGAAAATCAATTTGCTTGGATGTTAAGAAACTTGGAGGTTTGATAAAGAAGGAATTAAAAGACAGGATGTATTATTATAGAAAAATATGTAAGTGAGTCATCTAATAATGTTCAAAATAGATTTTTTTGTTGTTTCTATTGTACCACAGCAATTTGACAATACAGATTTTTAGGTATCTATGAAAGAATATCAGGTCATTTATCTATTTATTTGCTGTCCGTGCCGAAAAGTCTTACCAACTATTTTTATACAACGTAGCATATTAAACTCCTAATTACCTCAAATTGCAATTTTAAAATTGTGCCGGGTTCGAAAATTATTGTTGGAGCATCGGTAAAAAGCAAGCACAGCCAGTGTAACTGGATGCAGATATATTGCTCCGTGTTATATTAATGACGTTTCTAATTCCAAATGGTCAATGTTCATATGCTCAGCTGTCAGGAACCTCCCTCAAAATGCGGGGCCCCCAGACAACTGCCTGTCTTGCCTGCCGCATGGCTATGCCTCGTGGTTTATAGTGACTTTATCAGTTTTTTTTTTTGTTAAACCTTCTAAAAAAGAAACGTTCAATGATTCGTGTTTATTAATTAATTCGTCTTAATTAATGTCATTATGGAGTCCACCGAGGAGTGATCTGTGTAGAAATGCTTTATTAGATTTTAATCTGAGCTAAAATACTGAATACAAAGTAGGAACCAAAAGGTGTGGAAAATGTTAATGTATCTTCAGTAAATGAACAAGAATTAAAACTAATCTTCATTGTTTTTATAGTTAATATAAAAACAGTTTCATACAATTTAAAATTATATTGTTAATGGTGTAGTGCAGGGTTTTCCAAACTGGGGGTTCTCAAGAGAATTGCAGGGGGTTTGTGAGTTGATGACAAGCAGATAATTAAATTATAATTAAAAAAAAAACAAAGAATAGGTTTTATAATATTGAAATAGAAAAAGAATCTAAATAAAACTTAATAAAAAAATATTAATTGTTTGTTTAATTTGTGTCATGTGACAATGGACATGATATCAGAAATTTTAGATATATACATTTTTGTACTAATATGAAATATAAATTATTATAAATACTACTGATTAAAGCATAAATAGGATAAATAATAAATACTTTTGAAATATATACTTAAAATTTGGGGGGGGGGTGGGGGGGGGTACTTTCAGTTAATTATCTTGTCAAAAGGGTTCGGCTGACAAAGAAGTTTGAAAACCCCTGGTGTAGTGGAACAATTTGGAAAATGCTGACTGTAATCTGAGAGCACTACATATGCTATGAGTTACTATCAAAACTTAGTCACACCATATTCCTACCAGTCCAAAAGAAATACTGCAACCATGACATCATCTTTCAGACCCTTTGACTCCTGTAGTCGACTCCAGACTGAAAACGCAACATCAATATTCATTTATAATTTACCTTCTTTTTTTTGGTTCATCCTTTCTATCCCACAGTATGTGGACAGGGTTGCCAGATGGAGTTAAAAAATGTTCCTTTAAGAAATGACAAAATGTCCATTTCTATTTCTGGTGCCATCTTTCAAACTTGGGTTTAGTTAAATAATTAACCTATAAAATGTTTCAAAACTGAACCGAAATTTGTACATGCACAATCAAATTTAAAACCATGCAAAATAGGAAAAAATCCAATCTGGCAACCCTGGCTGATCTTGTATCCTATCTGTTCGAACAGGGTGCCTAGAGACATGTTGTTTGACATGTAGGAAAGTCTATCATAATATTCGAACCGGTTATTTTGATTGAACAAAGGTTTTTTGGTTTTATGCCTTCCACGGAATATACAAATACATAAAAATACATTTAGACCAATTAAATTAATAAGATTAATTGTGAATTGTGAAGAGACTTTTTGTTGCTTAATTGGTGATCTGGCGAATCAGTATTGATCTTTTCATTGATTATAGATTTAAAGCACTCTGGATCGCTGAAATGTGTCCATCTACAGTAACCACTCTTTTTAGTCAGGGTTGCAGTGGTAATGGGGTGTGTGTGTGTGTTGGTGTGTGCCACACACTAATCAGTCCATCACATTCCACCATGCGTATACACGCTTTCACACTGGGGTAATTAAGGGTTGTCAAGCCACCTACTGGCATGTCCTAGGGAGAAAAGCCCAGCCAGGCTACAGTAACCCAAGCTTTAGATTAAACCAGGGACCATGAAAGTGTGTGTAGGAGAAAAATCGTACATAATTATGGTGCAGCTCCATGTGGACTATTTTAATACTACTTCAGACTAAATTGGCCAGTTTATAACAGTAAACTTTTGAGTCAACCTCATCTGTACTGCAACTATTCTGTAGGTCAACTAGATTCTACTTATTCTAGTCCACTTTTTTATCATAAAAGTCAACTTTAAAGTAAATTTATACACATAATGTAGAATAGAATAAAAGTATTTATTGTTACATATACAAAGGTTTCTGATTCAGTGAATTTTTTATTATTTCATAGTTCCTATAGTTGGTGCCAGAGCACAAGGCCAACCCTGAGATGGTCCCCTTGGAGCAGGGAGTTTCAAGGGTTTTTCACAACCAATGTTTGCTTGGCAGTGGTGGTACCCTGATAAACAAACCACAAATCTTTACCAGTTGCACAATTACTGCCTCATTTGAGGGGTGGGAATCTTTAGGTACTTTGCAATCCGATCCTGGTTCTGGGGGTTAACAATGATGCATGCCGATCGCAAAAGTTGCATGAATTTAGACATAACTGTTCACATTGTGGTCGCATTTCAAATCATCTGATCTCTGTCAGATTTAATACCACTTATGAAATTGGCACAAATCGGAATTGACAAAGATTTCATGCGGTTTGTGCTGTTCACACTGTAGTGACTTTTGTCTGCAGTGTGAACGTAGCCTAACGGTACACTTAAATCAACGTCTTTTTTATGAGAGAAAAAAGCTCCTCGATCAGGTGGTGAAACACCCGCTTGGAGTTTGCAGCGCCCGGAGGGCTGTTCTGATTGACTCAGATTGAGATTTAACAACTGAACCATGTTGCAAATGAGGCCTGTCCTCTGGACGGAGCAGTCACAGGATTCTGGCTGCTCATCTGCGCTAAATCAGGCAAATGCTCTCAACAAAGCATGTAGTTTCACACCTCACTGCTTTTTCCTCTCCGTTTAGTGCACACATTTCGTCTCTCGCTCTTCTGCACCCCCGCATCATTTTCCAGACAAAAGACAACAAATGTGACGGCGTTGCGCTACGAGTTGCGCACCAATGCTCGGTCTGAGCGCGCCTTTTTTCAGATGAGGCGCAAATGAGGCTGAAAATGAAATATTAACCTCCCGAGATGCCGCTGTGTTCCTTAGCATGCTTTCTTCCCGGTTCCGAGCGTCTCTTCACACCAACACCGTCAAAACAACCGTTAATTGCAATGTTTATGGGAAATTAGCTGCAGAGAGTTTAAAAATAGGCAGATGGAGGAGCTTGTTATCAACTTTAAGGGCCGTTGCTGCGTTCAAAACACTGCGGGGAAAAGTTTACCATTCAACATTTTAATAGATACAAAGTTTCTACTAGGTTTAATGGTCGTCTTTCTGTTTGAAGGAGGAGAAATAGGGCCAAATTTTTTAATAATAGCATGTTGTGAAGCAATGGCTGCTACTTTAATTATCTCCATTTCTTTTTTTTTTATTCTTTCTAACATTGTTGCTGTTTATTTTTTGTAGCATTTAGGAGGCAATATACTCCTCTTGTTCCTATTAATGTTACCACTATTTGTTTTGCAATATTCTTCTTTTCCTTAATAGTAGTAGTAGGTTTTGCATATTTGTACTGTGAATAATAATAATACTTGATTTTCATTCATTTATTCATTCATTCATCTTCTATACCCTTCTTATTCCCTAATTCGGGGCCACAGGGATCTGCTGGAGTCTATCTCTGAAAGGAAGAAGGGGGACACCCTAGACAGGTCACCAGTCTATAACAGGAACACACTCACACTCGCTCCTATGGGCAATTTAAAAATCACCAATCATTTTAACATACTTGTTTTTGGACTGTGGGAGGAAACCGGAGAACCCGGCGTAAACGGCGAGAACATGTAAACTCAACACAAAAAGGTCCCTGGCTGGAAATCAAACCCGGGACCTTCTTGCTGTGAGGCAATAGTGCTAACCACTAAGCCATCGTACTTAGTTGAAGGTTAAGGGCCTTGCTCAGGGGCCCAGCATTGGCAGCTTGATGGTGCTTGGTATTGAATCCACAACCTTCTGATCAGCAGTGTAACTTTTAAACTACTGAGTTACCACTTCACTGGTGGAAGTTTGGTATTGTTATTATAAAAATAATAATAATAGGAGAAGCCCTAGCTACCATTTTTCATGTTATTTGTTTATTTATTCATTTTACATTTGACTTATTTATTTAGGCAGACATTTTCTTGTTTGCTTGGACCGAAAATTTTATATGATGATAAAAACACTAAAGGTTTAATTTTGAGCCAGCGGCTGTATTTCAGGTGTTCAAAATTGTGGAATTTAAAAGCAATGTTAAACCGGTTAGTGAAAAACGACACAAAGGTATGTGTGTGTGTGTGTGTGAGAGAGAGTGAGAGAGAGAGAGTACACACACCACACTGTCTGTTTCCAGCTAATTTATTTACTTCATATAAAATCAGCAAAATTTAGGATTATATTTTTCAAACAAACTTTCTCTACAGCTTTTTTCCACAACACTCCTATCCTTTAACCTCCTGTGTCGGCTGGACTGCTACACGTCCCTCTGTGTCTCTTCTCTCTTCCACTTTTTCTCTGCCGTCTCTTATCACATAAGCTTTTATATTTATGCTTAGTCAGCTCCTTGAATTACTTTGCTGCATGGCAATTAATCGGGAGGGCAGAAGTGCTAATATTGCCATCCAAACTAAGAAAGTGAAGCATGTTCATATTTTTTAACTGATCCTTTCAACTAATGGCTGCTTCTTCCCAGACAGTCACTTAGACGGTCACGGCCATGGGCCGTCTGGTGCATACGACACACTTAGCTCGAACACTTCAGGAGTTTTAAAGTCTGTTTAATGGTCCACCTGGAATCAACCCAAAGCCGTCTAATCGAAGAAGTAAGCTTTCGTCTTTACATCGGTGACAATGAACATAAATCAAGATCGATTAAATGCTGGATTCTTAAAAGTATGCAAAGTTCATGGTACACATGATTCTTTACACATTTTTCCCAAGGTGGTTCGAAGTTGCGTCATCAGGTTTGGCGTTCCTATTGGTTCAAAGTTTGGCGCCTGTTGCAGAAGTCATGCTGTAAGAAACTGACAGAATTTCATGGAATATAAAAAAATGATCGTAACGGCTATTGATTTGCTATCGGTCGGTACATGCCATACTAGTGATCAAAGACAACAGATTTTAGTGTGGGATAATGAGAATCTTTTAAGATTTCAGACAGTCTCAGACTGACATGATTCCACTCTCCCGCCACCAGAGATCTTCTTCTCTGCAATAATGGCCAGCATGTTTTGCTTCCTGTTTGGATAGCTACATAGGCTAGCCGCTCAAACATTTTCAGCGGTCAACATTCCCAGACTTTCTGCCTTCAGTCTGAAGGCCTGGCTACTAAGACTACCAGACATATATCGCAGCGCATTGAAAAATCCTGATTAGTTTAGTGACAACATGCTGCTTTGAGTTTGTTTATGTTTGTTTCTGTGTGGAGTTTGCATGTTCTCCCTGTACTTGCGTGGGTTTACTCCCACAGTCCAAAAACATGTATGGTAGGTTGATTGGTGATTCTAAATTGCCCATAGGAGTAAGTGTGTGTAAGTGTGTGGGGTTGTTTGTCTGTATGTGGCCCAGTGATGGAATGGCGACCTGTCCAGGGTGACCCCTGCCTTTCACCCAATGACAGCTGGGATAGACTCCAGCAGATCCCTGTGAACCTAATTAGGAATAAGCGGGTATAGTCGATGGATGGATGGATGGATGGATGGATGGATAGATAATTAACAAAACCTGAGGTCTACTAAGACATTGTCATTGTAATTTACATTGATGTCTTAAAGCTATTATCCAGAGCGACCTACATGTATCTATTTTTTTATCCAACTGGGAATTTGAGGATTAATAGCCTTGCTCATGGGCCCAGCAGTTGCAGACTGGTGGTGCTAGGACTCAAACTCATCTAACCTTGATTGCAGGATCAGCAGTCCAACACTTTAACGACTGAGTCTTCTCAGTTTATTTTAAAATGTCTGTCTATCTGCTGTCTTGATAAAATTCGATAAGTGAAGCTTATATTTGTTCCTGCTCATCCCCCTAACATAAATGTCTTGTTATTCTATTAGCCAACAAACTTTTAGCTAAAATATTTGCAGATGTAGGTCTATAAAAGCCGTTTTCTTGTTGTTGCTTTCTTTTGTTTTTGTTAAATCCGTGTCCTTCAAACCGCTCAACAGTTTAAGCCTGATTGAATTTCTTCATGCTTTTAATAATAACATGTGTTGACTGCTTTAAGTCATTAAACAATTTAATGAGGCTTGGATAAAGAAATTAACTAAAGCAACAGGGACAAAACTGTTGGGGTTTAATAACCCAAAAATATGAAAATATGCTGTAATATCAACCTTTTTTGTTCTAAGGTTTTCTAGCTACTGAATACAACAATACCCAGTGTTTGCTAACTAGCGCTCCATAGAGTGACTTCTTTTTAGCTTACTAAAGCAAAAGTATCCCAGATCAGCACACGGCCCTGCCAACAGAACGACTGGTGATGACGTGATTAGGGACAGACGGGTGTCTGAGTAGAAAGCAGCTTGGGCTGGTTTCGGAGACGCAGCAGGGCCGTGATGAGCTCAAGAGCAGAGCAGATATGTCTTAATTAGAAAGAGTGTCCAACAGAGACGACACCCCGAGGAGAGCTTAAAGCAGCTTAGGCTAGATGCTGAATACAGATAGAGAGGACTGAGGGATAAGAGTGAGAGAGGAGGATTGGGGCAAGTAGAGAATAAAAGAAAAGACGTGATGTGAGAAATGAGGACAAAGTATAAATGTAAAGAGAACGATGGGGACGTATTATAAAAAATGAATGAAAGATGTAGTGATGTCATGTGACAAGCTGAACTTTTTATATGATAAGATTTTTTTTCCCCTTTCGCTTGCTTTTAGTTTCTCTCTCAGATGAAAACGAAGGGGAAAAAAAAGCTTAGGACTTGATAGAAAAAAAAAATCACATAGTGGAGTCTTCTGTCTTTTAGTTTAGAATGTAATGTTACAGCTTTATATATCTGATTACACCGTTTAACCTTTTTAATAATGACTGAAAATAGTAAATCATTTAAAACGAAATTAAATTGCAGCTGAAAGTTCTGGAATTTGTCGTTCTTCCCATAGAAAGTCTGCTATACAGATGTTTTTACATTTACAGCATTTGGCAGACGTCCTTACAACTAAGCAATAGGGGGTTAGGGGCCTTGCTCAGGGGCCCGACAGTGGCAACTTGGTGGCACTGGGGAACGAACCCCGATCTTTCAATTAGCAGTCCAACACCTTAATTACTGCGCTACCACTTCCTCCGGTTTTAGAACCGATACCGATCGTTTGCATGTTTATTAAACCGATAAACAACATGCAGAACCGATATTTATTTAAATTTCTTTGATTTATTTCTATGTTAATGCATTAAGAATTTAAACTAAAGTTATTTAAAAAAAAATAAGTGCACCTAAATTTTTTTTGGTAAACGAAACAAAGCTTTGATCAAGTAACCAAACGGGCAACAAAACACAGTAGGTTTCTCTTCCTTCCTGCTGTTCTGTCCACCGGAATTATTTACACATTTTTTCCCGAGGGGTTTGAAGTTGCGTCAACAAGTTTGGGCGTTCCTATTGGTTTGTGGTTCGACGACTGTTGTAGGGAGGTCATACTGCAAGAACTGACAGAATTTCATCGAATGAAAAGAAATGATCGTAATGGCTATTGATTTGCTATCGGTCGGTACACGTCATACTAGCGATCAAAGACAACAGATTTTAGCGCAGGATAATAGGAATCTTTTAAGATTTTAAAAATTGTCTCAGACCAATTGTCTCCACCCTTCCGCCACTAGAGGTTTTCTTCTCAGGAATACTAGCCGTCATGTTTTACTTCCTGTTTTAACCAGCTAGCTACATAAGCTAGTCGCTAAGACTCTCATGTTGCGAAGTATTTTTTAGCTATGCGACATACCAAGTGGTTCGTATCAGTTCGTTTTGCTTAGTGTCATTTTTAGGGGTAATCCAAAAGTATTGGTAAAGCAGTTTGCAACTTTTGTTTAGAAATGTCTAATAATAAGTCTATACCGTTAATCCAGTATTTATCTTAGCCGTAGCGCCCTCCAGTGTCCGTTAAGACAAACTCGGGAGCCCTGGGTGTCTTGTGAGATGTTTAAGGGCAAATCCTGGGCGCTAAAGAAACGGGTATATTGAATGGGTTCTATGTAAAGATATTAATAATCGTGCAGCCAAAGGAAAAATGTCGCTAACATAACGTAGATTATCTTCGGTATGGACTTTAACCATTTATAAAAATCAGCAAACACAGTGCTCTCAGTGCTCGGATTTACTTACAAACGGAAGACTTGTATGATATTTGTTTGATATTTTATGGTAATTTGCAAAAAATATTTCTAATTCTTTTTTATTGTAATGATGCAGTAACTGTCACTTATAATAAATGAATAAATAATGACCTTGAAGACAGAAAACATCCAGTTTGTGTGCATGGGATGTGGGGAGGCAGGAAGAGGTTGAAACTTGACTGGGGGTGGGGGTAATTGGTGTGGTGCGTTCATCCAAAATAGGTTGAGAACCACTGATTTAGCTGGTCATTATAAGCTCCGATTGTCCAAGTAAACCCACTGGTGTCCTTCTTCCATTAAGGTAGTAAGGTGACTGTTTTGGTTCCACGACTCTGTGTTTTATGGTGTCTACGACTGGTGGCAGCGCCGCTGATCTAGAATATTCATTAAAATCCACGAATCTGAAAGAATTGAGAATTCAGACCAAAGTTCTTAGTAAATATAAACTATGTGCATATTTACTCTCTCGCCTTCTGTAAGCTTTTTTGTTGTGTCTGCTTTCTTTTCGGTTGTTTTGTCTGAGCCTGTGTGTGTGTGTGTGTGTGTGTGTTTGATGCAGTGTTTGTCCCACACTGGCCTTCCCTCTGAGTCAGTACTATTTAATAGAGCTCTAAATGAGATCATTACGGCTGCACCGCAGCTGATGGTGTGTGAGATCGTGACAGTTGTGCAGGCCAAGATTAGCAAGGCCTATACAGTTTAAGCCTCGCAAAAGAAACTATATCTTTTCTTTTCGAAGGCTCTAAAAAAACAAGCTTTTGGGGTAAAAAGCTGCTCAAACAGCTGGTGATGTGTTAAGCAATGCATTTCAAACATATTTAAGCACTTTTCAAATCAAATGGCATGCCATGATTAGGCTGTGAGAATGGCATAATAGAAACACCAAGAGTGTATAAAAACCCTATTGCTTTTTCGGCTTAGCTAGCAAAGTTTCAGAAGTCTGTACCTGCTCTGCATCAATTTCTTGCAGCCTAGACTTGTAATGACTTTTCAAATTGTAATTCCTAATTACAGTGTTCTAATCTTCACAAACTAAACACACAGCTCTCCTTTAAATTTACTAAGGAATAACTTGGATGCCTAATGTCCTGCTAAAACTTCCTGAAGGTACCATTGCTGGGAAGCTAACCCTGCTCATGTTTATCTATACGCTAACGTTCACGCTTACACATGCTCGCGCATATGCGCCGACATACTGTATTTACAGAGTTGTATTGCGCATAATAATACACTTGTTTAGGGTTAAGTCGTAATTTTTATGTCTCCTGACACCTTAACACTTTGTGTAAGATAAAAAGTAGTGTTAGCTAAGTAATTAACGTCTAGGACTGCTGATCGGATGACCGCGCGTTTAATTCCCAGCACCAACAAGCTGCCACTGTTAAGGCACTGGACAAGGCCCTTAACCCTATCTGCTCAGTTTGATAAATAATAATAACAATAATAAATAAACAATTAAAAAAAGTATAAGTCACTTCGAATAATAGTGTTTGCCAAATGCTATCAGTGTACAATGTGTAAATGTAGTACGGCAGATGGATTAATGCTTTATTTACCTTTAAAGTCTCTTGAAGGCCCTTGAGAATTAGGCCAGTAGACCCCATTTGCAAGAAATACCCATGCTAGAATGTAACAAGGTGTACAGACACGCCGACGTTTCACCAGATGTTTTATTGTCTGCAATTCAACAACCAATGTCCTATTCAATTCGGTTAAATTGTTCTGATGTGCGATTTGCAAGAGGTAGATTAAGCAATGCTTGTGTTATCATATGAAAGAAATCGCTGTCTAAAGAACGACAGGCAGGGAGACTCAGCTTCCCCTGGGCTTATTACTACACACAGACACACACACAGCAGCTCATCTGTGGGGAAAATCTCATCTGGGAGAACAAGCAATGACAGCAACCATTTGTATCATTTAAACCCTAGGACACACTATTAGGAGGAAAGACGGAGGAAATTCGCTCACGCGAACTAAACGAGGCAAATGGCTTTTGTCTACAGTTTTCTCAATAATTAAAAGCCGAATTGTGTCTCTATGCAGGTCTTCTAGCTTCAACACAATATTTTTTGACTTTGATAAAGCACTGCTTGCTCCGGCAGCGGCTGAGTTATGCACAATATTGACCTTAATTCCGTCTAATTTTTCATGTTCAGTAATGTTTATAATAGTTTATGTAACAATATCAGGTTGAAATGTATAATCATAAGCGAATCCGGGTTCATGTGGATTAAATAACCCGATTATTTATATGACTCGACATTCAATGACATTCTTCTCTTCTTTTACTCGGATCAGTTGTCTTGTTGCTAGCAACAGAAAGATACACAATTTAGTTGTTGGCTAAAAACTGTACAACTGAATTGTTTCCTGAATGGGAAGAAACACAAGTCTCACAATCAGAAGTACAGATTTATATGAACCGTAGGATTCATCAGGTCCGTCTGACTCTCAGGGTAACTTGAAACAAACTTTAGTAGGATATTAAGAATATTTAAATTTATTGCAATTCTCGGATACTTGAAAAAAACCTCAGAATGACAAACCCAGAAAATCAACATATTCAGACCCCCTAGTGGGGTAGACGCTAGTTTGTAAGATCCGACTATTGTGCAAATGCAGCTTTTGATAATTCACCATTTAAATAAAAAATATCAACAATGTTTTTTGGTTTTTTTAATTGTCTATGCACAAGAAAATTTGAGTACACTTGGTGCCTTTGTAAGTGGCGCTGAACGAAAATGTGTTTGGATTTTAGATACGGTTTAGGTTTATTCCACCATGTGTTTGGGACAAATGCTTAAACAACATTCCATCAATGCAACGTCATTGAACTAAGTTCCTTATGTAGTGTTTGGCACATTGGGAAGCAAGCGTCCTCTAACAGGTATGATTTGTCAAGAACACTTTGGCTAAATCCTATGATTGGACAAATGTATGTGAGTCTTCTAGGAAGGTCCAGTTGTCATCTTGTTCAAAGACGGCTTTGCTTGTGCCCATGGTAGTTTTGGTGAGCCATAATGCGCAGTTAGAATATCTTTGAGAGGGTAGGAGGCAGTTGAGTTTGCCGAGATACAGTGGCAGATTCGGACAGGATTGAAATCTCATTTGAGACACCGGATTGAGTTGTGAGCCGTAAAGATCTAGATTTTAAAGGAAAAAAGGCTTGAAATATTAACTTTATGTGTTATAAAATAAATTTAATATTTGAATTCAATTTCTTTGGGGGTTGAATTGATGGTTTCCTTGATATTCTACTTTGCTATCTTTATACTTGCTCTATAGGACCACACTAGTTAGGGTTATTTTGTATTTAATTTCATCCTTGCTTTAATTTGGCCTACATGCCACCACTCCTCTTACCCACATGTAATGGAAAACAGACACTCGGGCACTCAAAGGATGGATAATTCTGCGTGTTGTTTAGTAACCAACCATTTTTTTTTTTTTTTTTTTTTTACTGTTCCAGTGTATTCTCTCTCTAATGCTCCCATCTCACCCTGTTAGCTCTGATAGAATGTCAGTCTCCATCTAGTCATCTCTCATTTCAATTAGGAAGGAAAATATTTTCCCTGCCTTTAATTAATTTCCGGGGGACAACCGAGTGCTGCTGATTTATGAACCGTTTATACGGAGAGAAATGACAGACATTAAAAAAAAAAAAGAGAGGAAAAAGTAGCACAAAAAGAAAGAAAAGGAAAATGAGAGATAGGGATCGGGAGGCAGGCGAGTGGAAAAAGAACCTCGCCACACAGGCAGTGTCGAGGGCTTGTGATTAACTCGCATATCAGAGGCTTTATTATTCGCCCCCAAATGAAAATGCCGGCATGCAGATAAATCTCCACCTCCCTCAACCCCTGAATGGCCTGAAATAACTCACTCTTGTTATCGCTTTGAATTTCAGAGCCAGACTAGAACCACCTGAGTCGGCATGGTAACGAGCTGCGCGTGTGTTTTTGTGTGTTGGGAGATTTGTGTGCGTGAGGGGCGTACAGGAAATAGGGTTGTCAAACTGCCACCAAAAGTAATATGCAATACATACATATATATATATTTATATATAAGTTTGTGCCATTGAATTTGAGACGGGCACTCGGGCAGGTAGGGTTGATGGAGGAATTGATTATCACGTCTTGCCTTCAAAATTAAGATTGAAAGCATGATGCACTCGAGAGGCTTGGATATATGGGAAATAAACGGAAATATCGATTCCTAAATAGCTTTGTGGGGCTTCGTAATTCTGTGGCACGTGCGTATCATTTTAACCCATTGCAGACCCGTCAGCTTCTTTTTGACAAGGCCATAAGTAACGGTTAAAACCGCAATCACTTTAATTAAAGCGCTTCCATTTGTGTTCCTGTCTAGGGACGGGGGATGTTAATCAGAGAATATTCGATGACTGGATTTATGATGCTCTAACGGCTCTGCAGGGAATATATAACTAATTCAGTAAATTATGCTAAATGCATGTCCGTGTTTTACAGGAAAAGGGCTAATGCATCTCTCTGCGGTGCGAGTTGGATTGATTGAGGCAGATAAAAATCAATCGTTTGTTCATGCAACAAAGGAACACGCTGTTTCATTTTCTTCAGTGCTTCTTCTTAGTTGGAATAGATAACTCTTGGCTGGGATTAACTTCAGTTGATTTGTGTGCGTATTTGATTAGGAGATCATGTATGTCCTCTAGTAGTCCTCCAGGGGCATTTATTCAAATGTACACTATAAGAACAAAATTGTTCGGACACCCAATATCTCGAGTGGATGTTCTGAATATCTAATTTTAATATTAGTCTCACTATTACTCCTAAACAACCTCCATATTTTTAAAAAGGCTATTTATTAGATTGTAGCACCAATATAACGCAAGCTTATCCATCCATCCATCCATCCATCTATCCATCCCTCCATCTATCCATCCATCCATCCATCCATCCATCCCTCCATCCATCCATCTATCCATCCATTCCTCCATCCATCCATCTATCCATCCATGGTCTGTTCCTGATTCACAGGGCTTACAGGGATCTGCTGGAGTCTATCCCAGCTGTCATTTGGTAAAAAGCCTGTTGAAGGAAACTGGAGTACCCAGAGTAAACTCACACAAGTACAGGGGAGAACATGCAAACTCCACACAAAAAGAACCCTGCAGAAAATAAGAACCTGGGACCTTCTTGCTGTAATTCTTTATATGTTAAAGTTGCTGACTGTTTCAATGATGGGTGATTGAAATGAATGACTGAGATCAACCGATATTAATGTTTAGGAACCGATACCGATTATTTGCATGATTATGTGACTGAACCAATATGCGGAACCGATATTTATTTATTGTTTTACATCTGTTTATGACACAATGACAACACCAGTGCTTAACTTAATTTATAACCCTGGTAATGCTGTCATTTTACTTCCTCACAGCAAACAAAACAAACAATTTTTGTTGATACACTAATAAAATTAAGGGGTGTAAAACCTAAAAGTGCAATTTATTTTATTTATTTGTTTTGTTCATTGAAGTGTTTTGAGATAAAAATAAATTTTTAATTAATTTAATAGCAATTTTGTGGAAGAACGGTGGGTTAGTGGGGTTGTCTCACAGCAAGAAGGCCCAGGTTTGATTCCCAATTAGGGGCCTTTCTGGGTGGAGTTTGCATGTTCTCCCAGGTTTACTCCGGGTTCTCCGTTTTTTTTGTTAGGTTGATTGGTAATTCTAAATTGCCCATAGGAGTTAATGGCCCTGTGATGGACTGGCGACCTGCCTTTCGCCATTTCAGAGATGGTTGTGGTAGGCTCCAGCAGATCCCTGTGACCCAGAATTAGGGAATAAGCGGGTTTAGAAGATGAATTAATGAATTATTGGAGTATATACTGTATTCAAAATATACTGTATATGGATAGATCCGATATTATTGTTGGATAAGAAAATATCAGTAAAACTAAATAATCGGTCAATTTGTAATTAAAACAATTGTGATAGTTATTGTTAAAGACGTGTCTGAACCCTTGCTTATTGATTACGATTATTGGATTTGCTGTAATTAATCGCACATCAGTTTCACATTTATTTTAGGAATATAAGGCCTCTCTCAGCGCATAGTTTCACACAGTCACAATGACATGGCAGATTCTTCATTCCATGATATAATCAATGCCAATCTTCATGCATACGCAAATTTTTTTTCTAAACACTTTATAAATGTTGATTGCTGAAATATTTTATTACCAAAACTGAATTTTTGGAGTTTGGATTGTTAAACGGTTAATCAGGTTTTGTCTGTGCTGGGCTAAAATCCTGGTTCTATAACTAAATCGAGGTTACCAAGCATAACCTCTTCCCATCATTAGCAGTAGTTCTACTGTCAATAGCAACTTACTGTCATTACCTTTAGTTACAGCCTACAGCTAGCTCGTTATGCCTTCCTAACCTAAATGCGTATTTGTAGATTGCGATCATTACACGCTTGTTATTCAAATGACCTCCAAAAGATTTTATTTAATTCGCTATTTTTTCATTTAAATTGGTCTCAGAGGTGAAAATAACATTTAACTGTGGGGTGAAAAGCTCAGAATACATGTCTGATATTACTTTACGTAGACTTTAACTTATGATATTTCTTCTTCTCCTTTCGGCTGTTCCCTTTTAACTCTATTCTCTACATCCTCTTCACTCACACCCAGTAACTTCATGTCCTCGTTTTTTGCATCCATATACCTCCTCTTTGCTCTTCCTCTTTATCTTCTGTCTGGTAGCTTCATTTCTAACATCCTACTACCGATATATTCTCTATCCCTCCTCTGTACATGTCTAAACCACCTCAATCTGTGCTTCCCTGACTTTCTCCTCAAAACATCCAACATGAGTCGTCCCCTTAATGAACTCATTCCTAACCTTTCCCCAACCTTGTCACTAACAAAGAAAACCTCAACAACTCCAGCTCTGCTACTTCCAGCTCTGCCAGCTGTCTCTTCCTCAGCGCCATTGTCTCTAAACCATACATCATAGCTGGTCTCACCACTGTCTCTAAACCATACATCATAGCTGTCTCACCACTGTCTCTAAACCATACATCATAGCTGGTCTCACCACTGTCTCTAATCCATACATCATAGCTGGTCTCACCACTGTCTCTAATCCATACATCATAGCTTCTTTATTTCACTGGAATATTACTACATCTGCCTGTTTCTGTAGCTAAGTGATGACTTAAACATCTAAAAAGGAACAAACGCAAAGATTTGTATTGTAATTATATATTTACTGTTTATTTTGGGCCAGTGGTGGCTCAAATGGTTATGGTGCTAAGTTAATGATTGGAAGACAAGGAAGACCTGAGTTCAAGCCCTATCACTGCCAGTCAGCCACCACTGGTTCCATTAGCAAGACAGTCAACCCTCCCGGCTCCAGGGGTGCCGCATTGCAGCCGACCCTGCGCTGTAACCCCGACCTTCTGAGATGGGATATGCGAAGAAACAAAATTTACTGTGCTGTAAAGTCTATGTGACAAAGACATTTTCCAAAACCGATGTATAAGATTCCTTATGTGCTTTTGCTTTCATTCATTGGTTAAGAACAGCTTAAGCTTGTGAATGTTCCTATGAGCCCATCCTTTTCTACCCACCGTGTTTTCCATCTAACTGGAAAAAAAATCTTGGATAACGATGAGTAAACATAGACACTAATTTTGTACATCTTTTAACAGAAGAAGTGGACAAAATACAAATCCATGCAAATTTGCATTTTACTTGTATAAATTCGATGCTTATAAATCTCAGCCTCTCAATTGGTCCTTTATGTCTTAAAAAATAAGAATACATCATGCAAATATTTGTGTATAGAATGTTTATGCACTTTTTCGCAATGCACAAGCTTTCATATCCACCACCTATCACATAAAAAGAAACTGGGAATTTCTAATGAAGCTGGAATAAATCGGCCATTTTTCATCATCATACTACGCCACTCGTGCTTCCTTTCCTAAAGTTCCCGCTGACCTTGGTGTCCTTGTTATTTATTTCCACTTTTAAAGAAAGTAAGTTCTGCTACCAGAGCTTTTAGTGCTGCTGTGGAGGTCAGACTCCACAAGCGAAGTACTTCAGATTTAAATGCTCTGTATATTTATGGCTCAGAAACAAATGGCTGCGTGTTGTAAAAAGAGATGTGGGATAATGATGCCATTTCTTTTCCCCATCTTTTTTTCCCCCATCTTATATCTTTATCGTCTCATCTTATTTTTCTTTGATTTTTCTATTCCTATTTTATTGAGTTGAAATCTTGAGGGGAAAGAGTCTCAACTAATAATCATTATTTACTTTGAATTATCTGATGTCCTCTGTAGGCAAACTAAACCACAGGATGGATGGATGGATGGATGGATGGATAGATAGATAAATGATGATATAAAGAGAATATCTGCTGTCTCTGTTCCGCTTTAGAGACATCTCTTTTGTGCTGGCTTTGTGCTATAGGTCCATCTGTCCCCATTTACAGGAAGAAGTCACAGGAAAACAATACATAAATCCAATAGAGGCACCTGGATGTTTGTTCTGAGGTCCTGCACATTTTCTAGTTTCATTCCCAGGTAAAAAAAAAAAACAGGAAGTCGTTTGTCTTGGCATTTGAAAGAGGAAGGACACGCAGATATTTTTATAATTATGTCTTATGACTATGACAGCTGTCATCCCACACTGTTTACATTGTCCTTTTTGGAAATTTCTTATAAATGTTTTGGATGTGGTTGCCAAATTGTCTCACAAAGTTATATATTATTCCTAATCCATGTTCTGTAAACCTTGGACAGACGTGGGGCTTTTAAATTGCTTTGACATACAATCATTTACACCTAGGTACAATTTGTTATAGAACTAATCCACCTGGGTGGTGAGAGGAAACCCATGAAATGTGTCTGGAACCCTGTAAACACTTGCGGAACATATGGCGAGGATTTGAGTTTAATTCCCTGCACCACCTACCTACGACTGTTGGCCCCTTGGCAAGGTTCTTAACCCTCAGCTGCTTAATTGGGTAAATGTAATGTAAATGCCTTTATTTTTTCACATATTCCATTCTAGTGAATTGGAGTCACAGTGCAGGGCCAGTTATGATATAGGTTAAGGGTCTTTCTCAAGAAGCCAACAACGGTTGGCTTACCGGGACTTGAACCCAGGTGTTTCTACCGGGACTTGAACTCCTTAAGCACCTTAACCATTTGAGCCACCGCTGCCCCTCACTTTGGATAAGAAGCAGAAATGTAACATGTGAAATCCAGACAGACATCAGAGCCCAGGATCGAAGTCTGGGCTTAATATGAGAGGCGGCAGCAATTGGAGTCGATCTTTATATGGACTTTAATGTAGATTTGAAAACAGACTCGGGACATGAAAGACAGCTGCTTTTGTAATTATCGTCCAGCTGTTTATAATAAGTAAAATGATTCAATTTAAGTTTAACAACCAAGTTCTGGGATGGCCAGATGGACAGTATATTGCCTATAGGTTTGTGATCACCTGACCATCAAAAACATATGTTTTTAAAAATCTTTTTCCAGATTTCCTTCCCATTTTGATGTTAGATTAAGCTCCAATCTTCTAGTGAGTCTTTCCACTACAATTTGCATTTTAAATTTGACATTTGTGTTCATAAAACTGTTTAAATACAATCGAATTAACAAGATCAGGCACTAATATTGGGTGAGGAGGTCTGTGGTACAGTCGGTGTTCCAATCACAACACAGCACATCTACACGGAGTTCAGGGGCTTTGTGCACAGGGGCATTATCATGCTGGAGGACTGTTTGGGCTTTTTAATTCTACAAAAGTTGGAGACTTTCTAAATTTTTTTAAAACTTTGTTGCAACAGTTTGAGGAAAACACAGTTATCTTTAGGTGCGCTAGTAAATTGACCACAAACCTTTGGCAATATAGTGTATGTTAAACAGTGGCAGGCGGTGCATTTGGTACTTGGGCCTTCAGTGACTACTTACCCGACTAATACACCTCTCAATATCACCACTGTCACCACCAATACTATACAAAAATGCATTATAACACAGAGTGGCATTACAGACACCTTAAAATTGTATTGTAAATCAACTGTAAAGAGTATTTTGCCTCTGATCAACCAATCAGAGGATGGAAAAATGCTGATGTCATCATGCGCCAGCTAGCAGGTTTAAAAATCTGATTGGTTAGGAAAAACAGTCCTTAATAATATTAGCCAATCAGCAATCCTTCACTGCTAATACACTGTAAGTTTCATGGGCAGCGCTACTGATTCTGAAGGCTTTGGGCAGATTAGATTAACATGGCAGCACATAGAAACTGAAATCTGATTGGATGAAAAATCTAACATCCACATACACGTACTGGAAGCAGTGCAGCAAGAAAAACACTACGAAATGAAGAGAATAAACTGTTGGAATAAAGTAATACAATTCAATAGAACGGATATTAGAATTTAGGTTGTAAATGTAGGTCAGTGCTTCTGATAGTGTTTAGGCAGCAGAGAAGTACTTGCTGGCCCTGACTGCACACCACTGATGATAAAGATGCCCATGGTCTTTATAGGTCACTCCTTTTTGCTTTGAATAAATTAGGATTATTAGTATGCTTGTAATCAGGTGTGTTTTCTAAGCACTTGAGTCATCAAAAATAACTGTACACTTGTCCTGCCCTGGCCTCACAGAGCGCATTGCCAACATGTGTCAAATAGCTCAGGCTAACGAGCTGCCACATGTTTATCTTTGATGAGAGCCTTTAAAATGGCTCAAAGTGCTAATTAACATTGCCTGTCCTTTCCGGAAAGCCGTCTTTCACTTTCCTCATACTTACCAGCCGTCGCTGTGCTCTGCCTAGTCGTCTCGACCGCTTTCAGTGCAGCTGCTTGATTGCCGAAAGAAGGCACAGGGCCAACACGCTACCGGAGACTAGCTTCTTCCATCTGCGCCTCTTCCTGTCCTGGGGATATCCCATCAACATGATCACTCGCCCTACTGCGAAGACAGAAAACGAAAGTGGGGCTGAGTGCATCATTGAAAAGAAATAAAAAGAGAGGGGAAAGATAAGCACCATGCGGGATAAAGCAAAAGCTGCTTTTCTAAACACAGGGACAAAAATTGGAAGAAAAAAAATGACGGAAAAACCTAATAGGCCTCCTCCTGAAAAGGACAGCTAAGAGCTTTTCCTTTCTTTTTTTCCCATTTTCTCTTACTTCCCGTCTCTCTATTGTTCCCTTTAATGAGTTTTTTTTTTTTTTTACATTTTCGAGTGTTTTTTCCTCTTGTTACCGAAACACGAGCTGCCGTATCTGTTCTTTTTGTTTCGGCTACGCGCCATACCGTATAAATTTAATTCCAAACATCTGGCTAGTGAATAGCTTTAATTAAGGATGCAGAGGCTGCAGCCAACCGGAGATGAACCACTCCCTCCCAGCGAATCCTGCAAAAAGAAAAAAGCATCAGAGCATCATGTGTTCGACTGCTATGTAAAACACAACAAGCCTGCAAAGTATTTTTTTATGTGAGCATCTGGAACAATCTACTTAAGTCAGGGCGTACCATTTGTAACGTAATTAGGCATGCAAGTCAGAATGAAGGGTACTTTTTTCTAAAAACAAAAAAGCTTAACAGGATTCAAAGCGAAAATTCAGATACAGAGCAAAAGTTTTGTGAATGCGGAGTTCTTTCACAATTGCGTGTGTAAAATGTAGAGATCTGCTGATAGTCGGTTTGAATATTTTTTTCTCAGTGTTTAGGCTTCATTTTTTTTAATACCAATTCTACCAATATGTGTCACCATCTTGTGGCCATTGCATGAATTGCGTGCAGGACTGTTGCTGTGAGTAAAGACGAGTCAACAACAGCACTTCTAGTAAAAGTAACTTGATTTGCTCTGATTGAGGTACTTTATGTAAGATACAGTGATATGTTGACTTACGAGTGTCCGACCTAACGTGTTTTCGAGATACGAGTCGTCTCCCTGTCTGATTTTTTTGCTTTGATTTGCAAACTATAATTTGGGTTACAAAGCCAGCTTTAGACACCCAATCACTAGTTGGAGTAGCGAAAGCCGCACATCCGTCCAGCATCCCATGTCTCACTCGATAGCTAGTCAGACATTCGCGTTAGCAAGTGGAGTCGTCTGATCTCCAAGGTAAAGGCTGTACATTATACTTAATAAAACCAGTTTATTCCAGTACATCCTATTGTATTGTTTTTAATACATTATTCAGTATATATAGTATATATATATATATATATATATATATATATATATATATATATTATATATATATTATATCTTTATATTTAAGTTCTTATTTAAAAACATGTGACAAAAAATTGTGGTGTTTTTTGGGGACCTGGAACGGATTAATGGCATTTCCATGGGAAAAATTACGAGCTCCGTCATGGAACGAATTAAACTCGTAAGTCAAGGCACCAAATAAAGCAAATTAAGTTTACTAGATAGTAAACTAGTCCTTACACACTAGTCTGCCATAATAACAGTTGTGCACGCATTTACATGGCATTTGTCAGATGCCTTTATCCAGAGCAATTAGGGGTTAAGGACCTTGCTCGGGGGCCCAGCAATGGAAACTTGGTGGTGCTAAGACTCGAACCCCGCTTTTCCAATTAGCATTGCAAATCATGCAAGCAATTCACGCAACTAATGCAGTAACCACAAGATGGTGACACATAGGCAGATCTGATTATATCATAAAGTCAAGTGGCTTTAAAAAAAGGACATGTTTTTAATTTTTATTAAATACATATTGATTAATAAAATTGTTTTATAAAAACAAGTCACCCTGAAACATAACTTACTTATCGGTTGCATTGAGACAAAATGTTAAGAAAATATCAATTCCGCAACTTGAGATACTTTATGTTTGAGCAGGATTGGGGTTACCGGTGAGCGTAAGAGGAACGTTAGTGGAACGTTAGTAACTCAACTGCTCAGTTGGGAAAAGGACGGCTATTAAATGCTACCTAAGCCACACTTACATTTTTAAAATTAATTTTAGAAGTTTAAAAGACCTAATTTGTAATTAAATTTGTTAAACATATTTGCATTTTCTTTTTTTTAACTACCTGTTTTCAGGTAGAATTCTTCCATAGAATGCACTTAATTCTTAGAATTGATTGCATTTTCAGACCCATTTTATTAATACTGAACTAGAAATAGTGGTGTTTGGTTTGATATTAGTTAAAAATGCAAACAATAATAAACACACAATGATAAAAACTGCACTAAAATGAACAGAAATCAATCAACCAGTCCAATTATCTCTCACACCAAAAATTGGTACCGGTTGATCTTTATTTAAATTGTAAATACCTAGCATGCACAGCTAGTTTATCATGTGACTAAAAAAAAAACAGTGCTAAAAATAGTAAACGGCAGCGCTAACGCATTTCTTTGTTTACAGTTATTTATTTGTTCGGGATTAAAAAGAAACCAATTATCTAAAAAACAGGAAACAGGAAATATACAAAAGCCGAGCAATTAAAATTTACATCAGCGAGTTGCCTTATATGTATTTATTTATTTTTAACAACTTTTGTGCACATTTTTACATGCAAATATGTATTTAAGAAAAATTAGCATGACATAAATGTTTATGGATTTTTTTTTTATTTAAATGCTACTGTGAATTATTTTTCATTATTGTGACAATAAGCGATATTTTGCAGCTGCAGTTAGTAAAATAACTTCCAGCTATTTGGAATGAGACTTTTTGCTTTTTAATAACATGTGACTGTATTATCCGGTCTTCATGCTTTATTATACTGACTTTATAATCTATAATCCTTTTTTAAGCAATAAACAATATGAAGGTCAATCCTACAAGCTTTCTTAAAAAGTCTTTCAGCTTTAGCTCCGCCTGTCTGTCATTTCAGCCACCCCAAAATAACAACTACAACCTACTAAAATTTATAGGAAATATAATTTTTACTATATAAGGAAAAAATGCAATACATGTCTGAAAAAAACGATTTGTGTTATTTTTTGCGTGACAAGTGCATCGGTTTGTGCTGCATGTCAGCCGGAGATGGGAGACGGATGTCAGGAAAATTATTTTCATAAAAATGTCTGTCAGTGTGTAGGATATAGAAGGTATTTTCTATTATTATTATTATTTTTTTAGAATGGTTTACGTGAAATTTGGCCGTCTCATTACACGGAGCCCAGCGCATGTTGTGAGAAGTTGTGAGAAGGGTGAATTATCCGTACTGTAATTAATAATCATCATCATCAAGCTTTTCAAGCAATCAAGGTTTTTTTTGTTGTTGTTGACTGTCATAAAATGATCAGTTCTTGAACACAAAGTCTAGATTTTTTGCATTAAGCTAGCTAACAGTAGCCGGATGGAATCGTAGAACCCGCCCCTGATTGGAGTAGTAGCCAATCAAATCCACAGTCGAGCCTTTTATACATTTACTTTATTTATTTCCATGTAGAACTTGTGGTTTTCTAATAAAACAGAATTTGGGTTTTATGTATTTTCGCTATGTTAACAAAAAAAAATGTTGAACTGTTACTCAAGCTAACAGTAGCATAACGGAGCTGCTCAAAAACGGAGTCTCGATTGAGACGTATGTTTGATCTGCTTGTGCATATTTCCGGAGGAGAACTGCGAATGTGGTCTGATACATGATTTCAATTTGGAATTTTAGTCATGCTGAAGTCATTCTGGCCTGAAAGACAACCCATCTTAACAAAAACTGACCACGGGTCCAAGCATCAGACATCAAAACCAGACAATGAAGTCCTAGACGATTATTAAAGGTTCGATAATTCTCTAATTAATTAGCGGCTACGTTTTCCGCTTCAAATTTTTTACGGGTGTTCGCGACTTGGAAAACATAACTAAAGAGAAGCTTCCAGCCAGTGTGGCAATGAAAGAACAGCAGACCAGATGTGATAAGGCGAGCCCATTAAAGAAGGAGTGCATCTGGGTGAGCGAGCAAGCTAATTAATGTGGAAATCTATAAAAATGTAAATTTGCTATTTGCCACTAAGGGGGGGGGGACTAATTAAATGCAGTGAAATGGTAAGAAACATGTTTGTCTAAGAGAGGAAAGAGAGAGAGATGTTTTCTACATCAGCAAGAGTCTACGAAAGGAGGAACCTTATTACACAGGGTAGTTGAGTTTTTCCATCTCAAAGCAACTTAAGGTGTTTTAAGCGCTTGAACGTTTAATACGCAAGAAATAACGCACTTTATGGCTGAAGCGTCGCATCGGAGCGGTGATTGTTTTTCTATGAAGGCACTATTTATAGTTGATTAGGTTCAAACATGGTGCTGTTTTTTTTTTTTTTTGAATTCCTTTCATACTCTGTAGTCAGCCGTCTGGACCAGCAACAGGTTTAATTTCATAAATTTTTCAAATTAATTAATTACTTTTCGTTAGCGTAATGTTCACTAAGTGTCTCATAATTAGCTTCGTTGCGCTTGAACTGGAATGTCCTACGTTAAAACGGTCTAGGCAGCACTACAGATAGCGCTAGCCTTTCGTCAAACAACGTCACATCAGATTTGTGAAAAGTATTAGCTACAGAATCATCAGCCAATCAAATTTTGACGTTCAGTGAAAGCCCGTCCTCTTGGTCTACTTACATGACCAGTCGTTAAAGCGGTCTGGGCAGCGCTACAAATAGCGCTAGCCTTTCGTCAAACAACGTCACATCAGATTTGTGAAAAGTATTAGCGACAGAATCATCAGCCAATCAAATTTTGACGTTCAGTGAAAGCCCGTCCTCTCGGTGTAGCGACATGCCCAGTCCCAACTCCAGCGTTTATCAGAATTTCCAAGGTATGAAAGTGAAATTCAGTGAAAGGAAAATGACAGCCGCAGTTGCCGGCACCGCTACATTAGATCTTGTTGCTGATCTACTGGAAACGCAAGCACACTTTTGCAGACAAAAGAGAAATGATTGCAAAAGCAAAACCTGAATTCACTGACAAAAGCTAAAAAAAGTTTTTGTGCACTAATTTCTAACATTGCAACCCATGACTGAAAAAATGCTATGAGTGGCTACGAGTGAAAAGACAGGAAATGATTCAGGGCGCCATATATTGTCAGTCGTACATGATATGCGGATAGCTTCGCTAGATGTGTGTGTATGCGGTGTACAGTAATAAGACCCTGACTGAAAGTCCACGGTACGCCATTGCTTATACCAAAGTACCTTGTCAATAAATTCATTCATTTATTCATCTTCTACACCAGTTTATTCCCTAATTTGGGCTCACAGGGGATCTGCTGGAGTCGCTGAAAGGGTGAAAGGCAGGAGGGGGACACCCTGGACAGGTCGCCAGTCCATCACCGGGCCACACACACATACTCACACTCACTCCTATGGCAATTTAGAATCGCCAGTCAATCTAACATACATGTTTTTGGACTGTGGGAGGCAACGCAATCGTGTGTGATTGTTCCTTGCAGTTGGAGGTTCCTTCTGAGCTTGTGTAGGTTACATGGTAGATAAAATGGATGGATGAATGGATGGATGGATAGATGGATGGATGGCTATTCGAAGAAATGCAGTAATCTCAATTTATCAACAAGGAGCCGCTGATTTGGATCCGTAGCTTCAGTACAAAATTTATCAGCAGTGTGGTGTAACTTCTCAGATAGTCAAGTGTAGAATATCCTACAGTAACTCACTTGACATACCGTAGCCTGAATAAAGACAGGATTTCAACTAATTCCAACAGATTACCGGTTGTTTTCTTGCAGCTGTTTCTCACACACACACACACACACACACCACCCGTAACGAGAGAAAATAAAAAGGAAGAAGTTGCAGCAGTCTGCGGAAACGTTACCTTAGCCAGACTTATACAAGAACAATGACCCAAGAAAAATAGCTGACAGGAAAAATGAAGCCGTTATGAAGGAGAGAAAGAATAGAGATGAAAAACGAGGAGAGAGATATTTTGAGAGAGATAGAGAGAAAACAGATGGAGACAAAAAAAAAAAAAGATGCGCAAAGAGTGAGCGACGAAGAGAGCGAGACCGAAGCAGCAGTCTATTAATCAGGCAGCGAGCTGTGAAGTCCTGATCGTATCGCTCCAGCACACATGCACACAGAGACACTATATATCAAATAAAAAAAAAAAAGAGGTGTATTGTCACTTTCTGTAAAAAAAATAAAATAAATAAATAAAACATCCAGCGGTTAGGAACTGAAACAGCTGGATGACCCAGTAGAATGTTATCTTACTGTCACACCCCAGTTCACGGTCTTCTAGAACTTTCTACATTTTGCAGTCATCCCAAGTCCTCCTCGATTCACAAGGAGGTTATTTCTGGTCTGAGTATTAAAAAAAAAAAAAAAATCGATCCAGGTCATGTGACTTACTCATATAGCGAGAAGAACCAATAGCAATTTTGGGCCCTATGAAAAAAACCTAGGTTTACCCCTCTAACAGACCCCTCTAACATCAAACATACTATTAAATTAGCACTAGTACTGTTGAATTAATAAAACAGATCTCTGGGGGCCACCAAAGTGCGTGGGTCGTTATTTTTTTCCCCCCTACTGGCTCCCCTGCATGTGGGGTTTATTATCAGTAATTAGGGTATTCATTTATATTATTTAAGGAAGATGTTGAGGTTTTCTTAGGGAGTGAGGAGGTTGGACAGGATTAGGAATGAGTTCATTAAGGGGACGGCTCATGCTATATGTTTTGGGAGGAAAGTCAGGGAAGCACAGATTGAGGTGGTTTGGACATGTACAGAGGAGGGATAGTGAATATATTGGTAGTAGGATGTTAGAAATGAAGCTACCAGGCAGAAGGTAAAGAGGAAGGCCAAAAAGGAAGGTATATGGATGCGATAAACGGGGACATGGAGTTAGTGTGTGTGAGTGAAGAGGATGTAGAGAATAGGGTTAGATGGAGACAGATGATTCGCTGTGGCGACCCCTAAAAGGGAACAGTCAAAAGGCGTAGAAGAGTTTATGTTATTTAAGGCTGTAATACTAATAATTGTCCACTAGAGGAAAACAAATAAAAGGTAAGACTAGCATCACATCTAGAGTGGGAATGAGAACGGTCCAATCACATAATGCTAAAAATCTAATATTGATTCGCTAACCGCAAAAGTGGGAGGATTCAAAAACAATTTCAAACAAGCCAATTAAACTTTCCCCTCGAATCACATGCTTTTGAAAAAATAAGTTGACGTAACTAGACACACACTCATTTGTCCAGTGTCAATTTACAATTTTGATTTTTAAAACGGCTAAATGGTTTCATTTTATCATTAATTTGTAATATACAGTATATTTATTGTATTTAGCTTATTGTTAACACGGTAAGTAACTTTTCTTCTTTGGTTTCCTTGAAAGAGGCAGCGCTTCACCGCCCCCCTATTGAGTGGCTGCCCCCACCCCAAGGCCACAAAGAGGATTTTTTTTTCTGTTTAAATTTGTGCCCATGTTCATGATTGACCATCTTTGTCATGATACAATCCACATTGATGGCTAACATGTTAATGTTGAACAATTGGGGGTTAAGGGTCTTGCGCAGGGGTCCAGCAGTGGCAACTAGGTGATGCTGGGAATCAAACCCTGAACTTCCAATTAGCAATCCAAATGCACTACCACTTTCCCATAAATATAAGGAAAAAAGTTATATTAATTAAAAGTCTTTTTTTATTCTGCCCATGGAATCAAATGCCAATTACTATTACTAGAGCCAGAGGTTGTACTATCCAATCCCACTCAGGGGCTTTAGACTTGGTACACTGGTGCACTGCAGCTCAAAACGGCTGATCCAGACTTAATTAATTGCTTTGACCTTATTAGAATTAACATCAGAATTAAAATCCATTATTTATTTGTGAAGAGTTTTCATTCTACATGCTTTTAATTTCTAATTAAAATTTGACCATAAGTTTAATCATAGAAATGATAATCTCGCTTAAATAATTTCAATTTTATTATTTATTCATTCATTCATCTTCTATAACTGCTTATTCTCTAATTCGGGGTCAAAGGGATCTGCTGAAGTCTGTCCCAGCCGTCTCTGAAAGGGCAAAAGGCAGCCATCACAGGGCCACACACACTCACACTCACTCCTATGGGCAGTTCAGATTCACCAATCAATCTAACATACATGTTTTTTTAGACTGTGGGAGAAAACCAGAGAACCCGGAATAAGAAAGCATGCTTTTATAAGAAAGCATAAGTGTCTACAGATATGTGACACTAGTGTGTGAGTGTAGGTGTATGCATCGTTCTTGTAAATTTAAGACTGGTGCCAGGGGCTAGCGAAACGCTAATTAAAATGGATTCCGGTTTATTTTATGAGGGTGTGGTGTTGAATATTTAAACTGCCATTATCAGAAACGTGAACAGGAAATTTCCGAATGGGCGATCATCTACTCAGCTAATAAAATAGATAATCACCCTCAAACACTCGCCTCAGAGCAATGGTAAATACATAAAGCTTTTGAACAAACCAGTATGTGTGTGTGTGTGTGTGTGTGTGTGTGTGTGTGCGCTTCTGAATAAATTTCCATCAATTTTAGCTTGTATTTGTTCTCCTCTCATTTTCCCCCCGATTGGAATGAAGATGGGATGGGATCATCGTTGGCACTATATAGAGAAAGGTATTGTAGACACCTGACCGTATGAATATTTTAAGCATTAGATTATTATTTTTTAGTTTCACTCTTACTTCTATTATAACCTTCATACTTCTGGAAAGGTTTTTCTACCAGATTGTTAAGCATGACTGTAGGGATTCCATCATACAACTACTGTGATCAGACTAGTGTTGAGGTGTGGTGGTCTGGGGTTCAGTCAGGGTTCCATTTCATCCCAAAAGTGTTCAGTTTAAAGGGGTTGAGTAAGAATCAGGACATGGTGCAGGACATAAGTACATAACATCCAGAACACAGCATGTCTTTTTGGAGTTTTGTGCACAGGGACATTGTCTTGCTGGAACAGGGTGTGAGACTGTTAGTTCAAAACAAGGAATAATGTAATGCCACAAAATACAAAGGCATTCTAGACAATTCTGTGCTTCAGACTTCATGAAGTCGTTTTAAAAAAAAAAAATTAATCTAGATTATAGAAAGCGTAATATTTGTTCCCCCCGTGGGTTCTTGTGTGGGTTTACTCCGGGTTCTCAAGTTTCCGACCACAGTCCAAAATCATGTATGTTAGATTGATTGCTGATTCTAAATTGCCTATAGGATTGAGTGTGAATGTGTGTGTGTGGCCCTGTGATGGACTGGTGACCTCTCCTGCCTTTCGCCCTTTAGGATGGCTGGGACCTCTCCGCCTTTCGCCCTGGGATAGACTCCAGCAGACCCCTGTGACCCCGAATTAGGGAATAAGCGGGTACAGAAAATAAATGAATGAATTGTACAAGAATGTTTACTGTCATGGCTGAGAAAAAAAAAAGATATACAAACCGCATGCATAAACTTGACAAATCATACAATTGATTTCCACCCAAGCTGCTTAATCTGATAATGATAAAAAAGAAAAAAAACAAAAACATTTCGAATCCCCCTATAGGGTATTATGCATGCTGAATATTTTAAGGCTATGCAGAAGTAAAACAAGAGCAATCGAGAGTACAAGTAATATAATATAATAAAAAAATTCTGTTAAAGTATTGTAGCACTTAATTACTTAATGTCTTAGGAACTTAACCCCCTTAGATTATAGTCGGGAGTCTGGTCACAAATGAACAATAAGGTAACAATGGTGTTAAAAACTTCAGAGAGGTTAACTTTTTTATTTAAAGCATTACCAGCTTGACCTTTACTCAGAGCTACAGTCAGGCAAGGTTCCGACCGTGAGCTCCAGACCGGGTTATGACTCCCTCAGCAGGGGGAAATGCCATTTTTATTGGGCCATTTTAAACACAACAGTCGGTTCAACCTCTGCAGAAGAGCCTTTAAAAATTACAAGTGATATGCTCTTCCTTTACAGGAGGGGGCTTGATATGACGGAGCCGGGGAGCAATTTTGGGAAGCATTATAGAGTTATTAGTCTTGGATCAAATAGTTGATGGCACTGAAGAATCTCAAGTCCATATGCACAAAATAGTCTATTTGTGAAAGAACTTTCTATTTTTTATGACGGTCTGGGGTGCAGTCGGTGGTCCAGTTCATCCCAAAGGTGTTTAGTTTGAAGGTGTTGAGTCAAAGTCAGGGATCTGTGCAGTACACGAGAGTTTTTCCACTTCATAACAACCAGAACACAGCAAGTCCCCATTGAGCTCAGGGACTTTGTGCCCAGAAGCACATTGGTATTTTAGTAATGTTACTAACTGTACTATAAATAAACATCATGTATTGTAGTAATGTTGTCCCTGGTTGTCTAGTGTGTTTGCGTTCATGCGTTCTGAGGCATGACTTTGTGTGATGGTCGGCTGTATGCTTTCAATGCTCTCAGGCTACAGGTAGCATTTTCCAAGATGTCCTACTCTGTCTTTTATAATGAAGACAGTTAATTTAGACCTCTATGGCCAAAGGAACCTTACTTACTTTAGTCTTGGAGGCCTTTAAGATGCAGAACAACCGTTGAGTTCAGAATATACAATTAATCTTCTCAGTTTTGGCTGATCTTTAAGTGGTTTTGTATGCGAGTGTGATTGTGGCTGTGATTGGTTGTGACCAGGGTGTCCCTTGTCTTAGGCCTTATGTCTCCTTGGATAGACTTTAAGTTTCTTTTAATCCTGTTTAGGATAAGCAGACAAAATTGGAGGAATGGATGGGGTTGGGTGGATAGATGGAATCGATTGGGTGATTCCAATCGGTGGGTGGATGGATGGATGGATGGATGGATAGGTAATGCATGGATTTATTGATTAGTGAAATCTGTTATATTGCACTAATAAAAGTAGACTTAAAAGTAGGCAAATCCTGAATCTCTATTTACTTTATCATAAGAATTTTTGGGTGTTTTTCTGGTCTGTAAGTAACAGCGTCATATTTTGTTCTATATCCGCAACTCCCTCCTGGCAGGTAAACCTCTAAGTACTATTTTTTTCCTTTGCAGATAATTCACAATGCAGCTGTGCAAGTTGTTTTCAACCTCCCAAAATTTTCCGCACCCCACTGTTGCCCTCCTTCCACCGCCTTCCAGTAGCTGCAGATTCAAAAACACCGATGCTCGCCTACAAAGCCAGAAACAGAGCAGCCCCCCTCTCCACTTATCTCAAAGCGCTCATCACTCCTCACATTGCACCGCTCTCCCTCAGGTAGGTCTACCTCAAGACTTTTCTCTGTTCTGACACCAAGATGGTGGAATGATCCTCCCATCAATCACTGGCTGTCTTCAAGGGACGAATAAAGAGCCACATCTTTCTCAAATACCACTCGTCTCTTGACATTTAACATTTATTTATTACAAAAAATGCTCTTTTTTTATTTTCCCTTTTTTATCTAATCTGCACTTTTCGACAGTTTTTGGTTAGTTCCACTTTGTTTATTACGTTTTTTGAACGACGCTCCAGGGCGTTAAGGGCGTCTGCTAAATGATGTTTAGATGGTAGTTAACTCTCCAGATCCTTTAACAAGAAGCAATATGTCACTCGGTGAATATTAGCAAGCTACAGTGAAAATACCAGCTACGCAGTATAGATCATAAAAGTAGCTAGTTTCATACCTGTTTAGTTTATTTCAGCTATTTTTTTGGAACTATATATATATATATATATATATATATATATATATATATATATATATATATATATATATATATATATAATAAAACCCTCTAATGGTGGGTTATTGTCTAGGCACCAGCAACTACACACACTGATTGCAGTCAATACCATATAATTTTTTCTGTCTGATTACGTGATTATATTTCTTTCAATCCTTTTGTTTATTTCACATCTCTTGTGAGGAAAGATTCATTTTTTTCAGTTTACCACCAAGAATCTGTTTGTTTTTCGGGAGCAACAATTTACGAATCGATTAATTCTTATCATTTGGTGAATTTATATTTCTGCTAATGGTCTACATTAGTAACTTTTTGCTTAGATAGTATAATGTTATACAGTGTAATTGTGGGTGGCTAAAGGTTCGAATTGCCCTTGCTGACAAATATAAAACCCGAAAAACCAAGTGTAAGACAAAAAAGAAAACCGTGTTTGGACTGCTACATAAAATTTAATTCCCCAAGGTGGACCTGGTGGCATCCTAAGCAAGGCCCTTAACCCTTAATTGCTCAGTTGTATAAATGAGATAAATGTGAGTCGCTCTGGATAAGGACGTCTGCCAAAATGCTGTAAACATAAATGTAAAAGCAATTAAATACTGTAGAAATGCAAAAACACTTTTAACCCAGTAACCCAATGTCTTGGCATTTATGCATTTCAAATATTTTATTTTAATAGTTAGGGCGGGTGACTGTATATTTTTCTCTGTGTTTGAATAAACGTTAATAATATATATATAGATATATATATATATATATATATATATATATATATATATATATATATATATATATATATATATATATGAATAAAATTCTATATTTATAAAGCCAAGGTTAGATTTACGAGCGGTATTATTTTTTTTTTTACAAGGCATTGTATAACTTTTTTATTGCAAGTCAGTTTAAAACATATTAAACAAAATAAACCAATGAACAGGACATAAGGGGTTAAATTAACCAAAAAAATCACTGAGTACAAAGATAAATTAATGTGAAGGTACAGTTTTAAAAACATGTTTTTAAAGTCTATCTAAAATTAAAAACACTTAAAAAAAAAACATGGCTGTTGGTTCTTTAATTCTGATTGGTCGAAAGATCTGGTTAGGTCTAGATAAACATTCCTTTTTGAATGCAGTATTATTTCTGTAGTAGTAATAATAACTTTTTATACAAAAACTTCCATGGTGGATGAACAGATTTTGAAAACCATGAACTATACTAGACTTGACAATAAACATAAACTTGACTAGCTTAGCGCACTTGCACACAAACATAAACAGAACAGCGAATATAGCTAAACTAGCATAAACTGACTTATCTTAACATTAACGTGAACAGACTCACGACAGCGGTACAGGGACAAAGCAAAATCCACGAAAAAAGACAACGGGGAAACACCAGGGCTATAAATACACAAGACTGACCAATGGGAATGTGACACATGGACAAGGGAATCACATGAGTAGGAGCACATGAAAAACAAAGATCACGTGACACGTGACGAGACAGGAAGTAAACAAAGGCATGAACGGTGAAGACAAACAAGAAACAAGAACCATAAACCTTACAGACTGTTTACAGCCGATTTATCATAAGAATTTACAGTGTTGGGTAGTAACTAGTTACATGTAACGTAAATTACAAAGTACATGTAACATTAATTTGTTAAAGTTACTTGGAAAATCATCCAATTTTTCATTAACATTGCATGTTACATGAATTAATTTGTTGTCGCATTGATTCGCACGATGTCTTACGCTGAAGTCGTTTGTTAAAGCGCCTCACGTCTGCCAATAATAACGTTAATTCGCTGAAAGCTTAAGGGGATGTTCACATTTTGCATCTTTTGCGCGTCTAATTTTATCAAATTAAAAACATCGTAACTTTTTACAATGCCGCAGGGGCAACGCGGGTCATGTGACAAGAACCAATCAGCTTCCTCATCTTTTCCGTTATACTGAAACTTCACCAGTAAAATGAAGGAACAGCTCATCATTTAAAAAAAAAATTTTTCTTGTTCTGTTCACGATATACGCCTAGTTTTGACTTTAGTTAGACATTGTGTGGTGGCTCATGGTTAAGGCGTTGAACTACCAACCTGAAAATTGTGGGTTCGATTCCAAGCTCCACCAAGCCACCACTGCTGGGTCCCTGAGCAATTGCTTAGTTGTATAAATGAGATAAATGTAAGTAGGTCTGAATAAGGGCGTCTTCCAAATGCTGTAAATGTACATTAGATTGAACCCATTGTAGAAAGATACACTAATCAGTAGATCCCGTTGGTGAATTAGGTCTTGTCTTTGTACGCAGTAAACCCGGTAAATCATTGCTCCAAGTGTAGCTCTTAGAAGAGATATACTGGAGATGTACTCGCTCTGGCGGGTAGCTCTATTAGTCCTTTTACACGAGTGGCAATATGAGCCAAGTAGATTCCTCTGATGTTCTTTGACACCTTCCCCCCTGAGTGTTGTGGGGAATCTTCTAATGAGATGGAAACCCATTTTACCAGAGCTAGGGGCATAATAACATTAAAAAACTATTTATTACAACAAAACATGTAGTGATAAAAGAGCAAACAAGCTGATTAGGAATACAATGTTCTTTATCTTTAATAAACCTTCTTCCTCCTACACTTGTACAAGGACTGGTTCTGTATAGAACGTTTATATGCATATTAGTGAGATCAGACACAAGAATAATGCTGAGTGAGAAGGTCTGGGGTGTGGTTGGCGTTCCAGTTCATTCCAAAAGTGTTCAATGGGGTTGAGTCAGAGTTGGACAGGACGAGAGTTTCTCCACAATAACCAGAACACAGCATGTCGTCATGCTGGAACAGTGTGTTGTTAACGATTAATGGAATGCAAAGATATTCTAGACAACTGTGTTACTTTGGCAACATTCATGCTGGAACAGTGTTTAGCCTCTTAGTTCCAGTAAAAGGAAGACCAAATTCTAGAGTGTAAACTTTGGGGTAACAGTTTGTGAAAGACCCAGACATGCGGGTTGGATGGCAAACCATTGGCCATATAGTGTATGAGAGGCTCAAAACCCTGGTTAACATCCAATCAAAGTTATCGATAACCCGACATAGTATGAGAGGTCTGACACATCATGACACAGCGTTAGGACCATGATAGACCTTGGCAGAACTTAACCATTGCTGTTTTACCTGATTTTATATCTGAACATGTTTTTTAATTTTTTGAGAGAAAAACTTACGAATTGATATTTAAGGAAGATTTAATGCAAATGCATAGATACTTTTTAGCAATAGTGGCCAAGAGAGGAAATCTTGCCTCATTGTTCTCCCACCAAACAAGCAGATCAACGCTGGCCTCGATTACCTCCTTTTGGAATCCATAATACAGGTTTTGGCTTTATTTAGAAAACAGTGACTAAAGGGAGAAGACAAAGATGAGATCAGTAAAAGGTTCGATAAACAAAACAGGCTAGAAAGATTGGCAAACAAAACAGAATCACAGTAAAATCGCAGAATCAGTAACCAGACATAGCATCGATCGTAACCCTGAATACAGAGACATACAAAATAAATGCTTAGTAGAAAGGCTAGCAATGCTAACAGTACCGCTACCTTATAAAGGCTAGTGGCAGGAAGTGACACCGGAAGTGCCCAGGAGGTGAACCGCTAGAACCGCGCTCAAAATTTGACAAACAAATACCTGCTCAACCAATTTTATTTGAGGTATTAGTGAATAAAGAAACCAATTTACAGCGAAATGGTTTATACCCTAAATACTGAATTCTACTACAACTGTTACTTTTATTAAACATTTGTTATAATGCTGCTCGACCACCGCCATATTCTGTTGACTTAGGGTTTCAGTGAACAGGGGGAATTTCTTTCTTTCAGTATTTCCTGCACAGTTAAAGCTCTGAACTCAGTTTATTATATACTGTACCTGATACCCGAACTTGTCTGTTTTGCTGAGTGACATTCAAGTTCACTATACAGTATACAAATACACAGGTAACACAAGGATCTGTGTACCGGCATGAGCTTTTAAAATGGCTTTTAGAAGGACCGAGGGATAAAAATGAGAAATTCGCAACGCACTTCAGGCAGCAATCTTATGCCAAGCAAGACGATCCAATCCATCCACCTGAACAGCTCTTTGCCTGTATTTTGGCAGAAAAATGGGTTTGTTCCACACAGCTCAGTAATGGCTGCTGAGTGCCTGTGAAAGCAGCCTCGTCTCACCTCGTTGTGCACTTATTGACACCGAGAGTGTCATTTGTGGCTCTCTTCAGCTTCGCAGCATTTGCTGGACAATTTCTAGCAAGCGCAATTTCGCCGCTCGTTCGGCGAAACTTCCTCTCATTACCGTTTGACTGCACTGAAGGACTGCCCCTCTTCAGTTAAGCCCTGACCTTCGCACGGCAATTTTCGAGACTGCACGGTTTCGGAAACTTAGCTGGGGTGTATCATGGAATCATGACAGGCATATAGGTGGCCGCAGCAACTGAAAATAAAAGACTGCGGTAATGGAAGTGTTAGGGAAATTGAGTGCATAAATGACAGCTCTATTTCGCTATTTTTTTTAACGTTATTTTAGGGGCCGCAGTGATGCCATTCGGTGCGCAAGGCTGGATTTCATTTACATTTATATTTCCGTTAGATGGCAACGTAAAAAAAACAAATCAATGCAAAAAAATAACCATCTAAATACAAATGCAGCGTTTAGGAAGATACAAACTAGAAACAAGTCAAATTTCCTTAAATAAGAAAACGAATCTAGTTTTTTTTTATTAAAGAACAAAATATCTTAAAATAAGCATTAAAACACTTATTCCTAGCCTTGTATTAAGTCTAATTAACTTAAAACTAGCTGGTTAATCATTTTTAAATAATTAAATATTCAACTTCATTGTCTAAGGTACATGTAGAGAGCCAATGAAACGCATTTTTCGCATATCCCATCTTAGTAAGTTGGGGTTCAGAGCGCAGGGTCAGCTATGATACAGCACCCCAGGAGCAGGAGGGGTTAAGGATCTTGCTCAAGGACACAACAGTGGTTGATTTTCCGGAGATGGGGCTTGAACCCAGGTGTTTCTGGTCTTCAGATTAACAACTCAGCACCTTAACCATTTGAGCCACCGCTGCCCCTAAACAGTTTAGTTTGTTATTTGTGTGAAGATCTAAAGGGACTAAACAGAAGAATTTAAGAATTAGCATTATATTTTGTCTAAAAATGAGCCTAAGCATTTAAAATTTGAAACTAAAAATAATAAAGTTATAACAGCTAAAATAAAGTCTTAAAAATACAAGGCAGGTCCCAAAGAATGTCTCATGTTCAATTAACTTTAAACTTTACTAACTAAGTAAAAAAAATAAAATAAATAATAATCTTAAACCAATCATAATAATCGTACACAATCTGCTCGTGTGTAGTATTTTATTCTTAAAACAAGATGAATATGATTTTTTGGCTAGAAATAAGATTGTATCTCTTGACTAGATAAGGATTTTTAGGGCAGTAAAGGGCTTTAAGTTTGTGTCCAAAAGTATAACGCAAACGCAAAACTGTTAGAGACACCGAATTTATTTGAAACTCGATATTAAACCCTAGGATTTAAGAAAGAGGTGCGTCTCTTGAAGCCGGCTACTGATTTGACTGTTCTGACATCGTTGGGAGGTTTATTCTATTATCTGTGTGCCAGAATGAAGAAAGGTCTTGAGGCAGATCTACCTTGTATCCTGAGGAATGTGGAGTCAGTCGAGCGGTACGTGTGGATCTGAGAGAACCTGGTGCACTGCAAGGGGCATTCGTGTATGCAGACTTTTTCATAGTTGGGTTAAGACATCAGCTTAAATGGTTTAAAACAAGTCTTTATAAAAATAAGTTAACTGTCTAATATTTAATCTGATATACTTTCCCATTTTTCTTATCAAAATAATCAGAATCTAGTACGTCTGTATCGATTCCCTCCTCCCTCCACCAGAGGGCGCCATCACCTGAGTACTGACTCACTAGCACACTTTCTGGAGCACTTCCTGTTTGGTTAGCCTTATGAGTTAGCCACTTTCCAGAGAACATTGCGAAGTATTGCTAGCTATGCTACATACCAAGCGCAACATACATCCTTCTCCGTCAGATTCTTCACAACATCACATTTTATTACAATGATTATTGAAGATTGAGAAGCTTGAAATCGACCTACATTTACAGTTTATTACTAACACTGTGATTTTTTTTTTGTCAGGTAGCCACTTTATTAAGAGTTTTTTTGGGGAGAAAACCAAAGAACCTTGGGAGAACCCTTGAAGTCACGAACATGGAAAATGGAATTGGAAAAAAAAAATCATTCACGTTAAATAATTCGATTCTTTATATGATTCGAGATTCCCAAATGATTGATTTATTTGAATCATTTGAGTCCCAACTTAACTTGTTGCCAACAACAACATCGATAAATACGAACTGAAAACTATACAATTTAAGTAGTTGTTAGCTAGTAGCCGTAAAAACAAGTAGCTAACTGAGTTGTTTACGAGATTTCCTTCATATTCAAAAACATAAGAGGCTCAAAGCCACGTGAATTTATTCGGCTAATCTTAAAAACTAGCTGATGTTTAACCCCAAAGACTGGCAAATGTGAGAAAGAAGGATGAATTGTTGCTTTTCGAAAATACACAATAGTATATAATAGTATAAGCAGGTTAATTTAATAAATCTGCAACCCAAATCAATCAAGTTACTTCATTTGCGGATTAAAAACAGTGGTGAATTAGCAGCTTCTTCAAAACCCTGGCTTGTGGACAATATACCATGTGTTAAAACTTACAACAAAGCTAATAGGCGCTGTTGGGTATGAGTATGCAAAGATAGGACTTTATTTAAACAAGACTTTATTTTAAACTATATACAATACAGTCCGATCCAGAGATGGGAAGTCCATTTATGGATTTGAATCGTGAGTCATTTATTTAGTGGATCAAATCCTTCGAATCCTTAGAGACTCACTCTGGCTGGCTGTTTCGCTAATTACTGAGCGTTTGAGTTGACACGATTTCGAGTCTTTTGTGTTTTTAACAATGCATGATGATTATTCTATACCTGTATACCTGATTATTGGCTAATTTGGGGTCACAGGGATCTGCTGGAGTCTATCCCAGCCGTCTTTGAAAGGACAAAAGGCGGGAGGGGTACACCCAGGACAGGTCGCCAGTTCATCACAGGGCTACACTCCTATGGGCAATTTAGAATCACCAATCAATCTAACATACATGTTTTTGAATTGTCGGAGGAAACTGGAGAACCCGGAGTACACCCACGCAAGTACAAGGAAAACATGCAAACTTGCACACAGAAAGGCCCCTGAACCGGGAATCGAACCCTTCCTACTGTGAGGCAACATTGCTAACCACTAATCAACCGTGCTGCCCCACAAATAAGTCAGCTACCAGTTTATTAGTTAACCACTTAGAACAACTAAATGTTGTGCAATAAGCTAACTTGGGACTCAACTGATCTGAGTAAATGATGAGAAGTATTTGTGACTATCCGGTCATATAAATATAATAAAAATAAGTATTCAACTTTATTGTCATTGTGCAGGGTACATGTACAGAGCCAATAAAATGCAGTGTTTTTCGCATATCCCATCGTAGTAAGTTGGGGGTCAGAGCGCAGGGTCAGCTATGATACAGCACCCCTGGAGCAGGAAGGGTTAAGGGTCTTGCTCAAGAATCCAACAGCTTGCCGGTGGTGGGGCTTGAACCCAGGTGTTTCTGGTCTTCAGATCAGCCACTCAACGCCTTAACCATTTGAACCACCACTGCTCAGAATGTACACCGCACTATATAAAGGATATAATCCACATCTCTAGTGTAGTTTTTTAATCATTAAAATACATAGCGGGAAGGCGAACCAGCCCTTAAGGCACCACAGTATGTCACTGTTGGCATTTAGGAGCAGATGATTGAGCGCTTGCAGTCTGCTAGGCACACTAATTAACGATTAAGCCTGATTTCTATAACATCTGCCCTCTCTGCATCAGGAGCTCAAAGCAAACGGCCGGATCTTCTGTTAACAAACAGCGTAAAAATTAATTAGCAAATTCATATTAATCCCTCAGTGCCTTTGAACAGCTAGTCGCAATGCGATGTGCTTCTTGCTCAGTTAAATGGTGAGCAGGTGTGTGTGTGTGTGTGTGTGTGTGTGTGTGTGTGTGAGGAGGGGGTCTTTAGAGATGAGTTCCAGATATGAGTTAATAATAGGGGATGGACAGTAGAGAGACCCAGAGGGAAAATCCAGACATGACTGAGCCTGCCGAGAGAAAGGATAAAATACAGACATAGATACATACACACACACACACACACACACACACGCAAACACCTGGACATATAAATAAAGCATATAAATAAAGCACTATAGTAGAGACTAGACTTAAGACTATAAGACTTACTAGCTACCAATAAAATAAGTGTATACTGGTACTACCATTTTTTATTAATGGGTTAGTATGTTTGTCTTTGTAGGTACGTCTGTCTGTCTATTTATCTGCCTGACTGTCTGTCTATCTATCTATCTATCTACCTGTCTGTCTATCAGTCTTTCTAAATGTATGTGTGTCTGTCTGCCTGTCTATGTATCTATCCTTCCATCCATCCATCCATCCATCCATCCATCCATTTATCTATTTTTTCACAGTATCTATCTATCTATCTATCTATCTATCTATCTATCTATCTATCTATCTATCTATCTATCTATCTATCTATCTATCTACATTGTCTGTCTGTCTTTTCCATCTATCTGTCTATCTATCTATCTACAGTATCTGTTTGTCTATCTATCTGTCTTTGTATCTGTCTATCTATCTATGGACTTTTATCCATTGGGTTCCCTGTGATTGGTTGGCAGAGGTGAAAGAAGATAAAATTGGGGCCCCAGGCTAAATTAATAGATGAGAACCTTCTAAATTTACAATAATATTGTAAGTCAACGTGCTGTAAATGGCAGTATTTATTACTTACGACGGCCAACAACTGTATCCATAGTAAAGCATGGTGGTGGCAGCATCATACTATTGGGTTACTAGTCAAAATGGAGAATGTCAAAGATAGCTTTATAAATACAATATATACAATGTAATATCAATATATAGATGATGTATCTGCCCTGCTATTATACACCTGGTTAATAGTTGCGGAATGACTACCTGCTGGATGTGGGACTCAAACATATTCTACCCCATCCTACTTATTAATTCCAATTGAGAAGTAAAATGAAGCAATACAACCTTTAGTACTAGCCAAGAATAATAAATACCACAGGTTACTATGGAAACGTGTTGTACATTCTCAATAGTTTCCATGCAGCTACTTGGAATTATTACACACTTCCTTATTTTGCTAATACCCCCTTCAATCAAGCTACATTTATACATAGCATGGCAACTGTTCTCATCTTGAATTACAATTTCACCCTGGTGCTGTAAAATGAAGGACACAAATCTTTCCATCCCCCTATAAAAGAAGTATAATGGCATGGCTACCATTTTCAGCCAGTCTTACACAGAATGGTCCAGAGATTAGATTATCTTTCCAGCCATGTGGTGTCTGGAGCGTTATTACAGCAGGGCAACAGGACACAAGGGTACACGGTGGCTCAAAAGCATGCAGGATGACTGTGTCTTTCTGACAAGCATCAGAACACCAGCCAGTCTTTTTTCTACCCACACACATGGGTGGATGAGACATCAGTGCGACAATCAAGCGAGCAATCAGAAAGAAAGCACAATGAGCGCCTAGAGACTGAAATAAAATGTAGAGTAATAAAGGTCAGCGCTGTTTTGGTTCTCGGCAGTCACTTTATTTTTTTTCAATCTGTGATGTTTTTGATGTGATGTTCATCAAGTCTCTTATCACCACAAGGGAGCGAGACGGTGTGGTGATTATAATAAAGGCCATCTGGTCCTGGTTGGGAAGTGAGGGTTTGTTTTTTGAAAGATGCTATGCTAATTACACACAAGTTAGAACTTAGACCCCCACCCGGAGAAGAAAGCTACTGAACATGTTATCGCAAATAAGATGTAGGTCTGTAACCTTTTGAAAGCACATGTGATTTAAAAATGAGCTATTAATTGGTTGGTTTCCCGAACCCTCCCATTTCTGTTGGTATCGAATCAATATTGTCTTTATAATTTTGGCCTTAAATGATTGGTCTGTTTTCAATGAGTCTCATTCCTGCCCAGATGGATATAATACAAGTCATGCCTTTTATTTGTTTTCCATTTGGCTCCCTCTAGTGGACAAAATTAGTATTATGGCCTTTATTTCTGAATATTTACTGGATTAACAGTTGACTTTAACATTAACGCTTTAATTATTTTATCTAACAGCAAGGGGGCTGCTCGGTGGGGAGGGGGGTTGTGATTAGAACAGAAGCAGGCTTTTGGGAAGAGATCTGCTTTATTAAGTAGTAACGGTGTGGAATGGGTGTGGAAGGTGGCCCAACCTGGCCCAAAATTGCTAGCGGTGCCCCTAGCTAGCATTAATGACACACCACCATCATTGGCTACTTACAGTCCTGCATTAATTGAGTAAAAAAACTACTGAATAACCAAATAGGGCGCTATATATATATAAATCACCTGTTTTTATAAAATTTTACATTTACTGCATTTGAAAGACACCCTCATAGGCCCAGCAGTGGCAACTTGGTGGTGCTGGGAATCGAACCCTGATCTTCCACTTAGCAATCCAACACCTTAACCACTTGCATTACTACTTCCTCATTTTCTTAACAGTTTCCTGTACTGCCGGAGTCATAGGCTGCATAGAGTTTACGAAGCGCGTATGAACGCTCAATGCAAAATTAAGAGTAACAACCATTTTAAATTCCTTACATTTCTAGGCTATAGAATGAAGTGCCTTCCTTAAGGACAAATGTGAGTCTGTTGCATGTCCTTCCTGCGTCCTGAGAAATGGTGCCATTGGTAAATCAGTGATGTTAAAATCGAAGAACTTTGGGTTGAATTCTCAGCACCACCAAGCTAAATTATTGGGACAAAATTGTCTGATGGTTTTATTAACACGTAATTGCTGAGACTTTTTTATGGTATTTGGCAGACATCATTGTCTAGGACGACTAACAATCAATTTATATATACAGTATATATATATATATATATATATATATATATATATATATATATATATATATATATATATATATATTAACAGAACAGCTAATACAACCCAGGGTTCAAGGGCCAAACGGTGGCCGTCTGATGGCTGTGGAATTTTTACTGACGCCCTAGTGATCAGTTCAACAATTTAACCACTGAGCTACGACTTGCAACTATTTTTTTGTTTTATTTTCTGTTATTTTTTGCCTAATGTAAATGCTTTCTGAAAAAAAGTCTGTAAATGTGTTTGGATTCCATGGTTACAGATTACCCTGTGCTGTTTTGAGCCCATCTGGATGATCTCATGAGACCGCATAGTTGACTGGGTTGCAAGTGTATTGTTAGTTGACTCTCTGCACTTTAAATCAACACTATAATTAAAGTGTAATGAGAGAGAGAGTGAGAGAGAGAGAGAGAGTCAGCAGTACACGTGACAGTGTAGAAACCCGACTGGGGATCAGCAGTGTAACAGTCTAACTGCACAGACTAACCCCCCCGACACCCCCCGCTTAAATGTGTGGGCCCCCACATAAGACATAAGAGACAACTTGTAAGTGAGATTGATTTTAACACTATAAAGTGTAAATGAGAGAGAGAGAGAGTGAGAGAGAGAGAGAGAGAGAGGTCATTGCAGTAACGGGGGACAAAACAAACTGCTTTTTGGTGTAATTTATTGTATTATTTTTAAGAATCCTTAGCACACATGCTAGTCACATATTTTAGGATTGTCAGAATAAAAATGTGACAGAGGACTCTAACCGTGACAGCACTTCCACTCCCCCCCCCCCCCCTCATTTAGTTCTGTACCATTTTGCACACAATTACAGTCATTAGCCTTTCCCTCTGGTGCTATAGTTTATCCTATAGCTCTATAATCGTACATGCATGACGTTTTCTTTTTTTTTTTTAAACTGCTTGGGTACTTAAAACAAAATGCAAAGACACGTTTGTTTGATATCACAGGCACAACCATGAAGGCTGCATTTACACTGTAGGTCTAATTCCGATTTGGTGACTATGCCCAATTTTTTTTTTTTTGTTGATGTCCTGCTTACATCATCTTTTAAAACTGACCTGTATCTGATATCTGCATTTACACTATACACAGCAAAACAACCTAATGTAAACGTACTGACCGGAAAAGAAAGTAAAAACGGTGCAATAATCGAAAAACTTGTGTGTGTGTTTCCAATCAGCCGCAGTGTGCGGTACAGAAAAAAAGGTTTAATTGTGGACTGCCTCTGTTCTGGGTTTTAAACATTTGTTACAACAAACAAAATTAATAAATATTAAAATACATAGTTGTGTATACAATTTATTATATTTTGCTATTTGGTGTCCACCTGAGTGTACCATCGGCGCTTATTTAAAATCCGATCTGTCTGCTTACACTGAACACGCTAATGAACGTATCCGATTCATATCCCATTTATTACCACATATGAATGAGGCCTAAATCCGATCTATAAATATCGGAATCCATGTGCTTTTTTCAATTCTGGCTCAAATTCCTTTTTTTCGCTTTTTTTTTTTTTCCCCCCCCCCCCCCCCCCCCCCCCCCTTTTTTTTTCTAGTCTCCTCTCCTCTCCTCCCCTGCTCTCTCTCTCTCTCTCTCTCTCTCCCTGGCCTATCAATAAAACACATAGTAAGCCCAAAATATATCTTGGAAAAAAAAAATACAAAAACAGAAAAAGTACAGAATAAAAAGAAACAGTACAATAGAATGAATCTCAGTGATAAAATGCCAAATCATAGAGGTTTGTATTCGACATAGATTTAAAAACAGATATTAGATGCAGATGTAATATATACAGGGGCAGATCATACCGCAATCTAGGGGCAGAGACTGAGAAAGCGCCCTCACCTTCACATTTCAGCTTTGACTTTGACTTTGAGATGCATAATAAACTCTGGTTGGACGACCGGAGAGACAAGCGGGACCAATGTTGAGTCAATAAATATGAAAGATCGGGAGGAGCCGAGCAGTTTAATGACATAAACACTAAGAGGAGTGTTTTAAAATGTACCTGATAGCGCACAGGAAACCAGTGCATAGAACATAAAAACTGGTGTACTGCGATCCTGTTTTTTTCGGTACTGGTTAAAAGCCCTGCATCTGCATTTTGAACCGACTGCCTGACTGACTAATCCCAAAATACAGTGAGATGCAGTTAGTCCAATCTAGAGGTATTCATTTTTTAAAATTGTTTCTAGACAGGGTAGTTTATACTCTCGCTAGATGTCTGAGCTGAAAAAAGCTAAATTTTACCACTGTATTAAAACTACAATTGACATTTTTACAATGTAATTTTAATTCTGTTTTACTCGTATCACATCTGTATCTGATGTATATGTACCTATTCATTCGTTAGATTCACCACCATCTTGCTGACTACAATCGATTTGTGGGGCAGTGGTGGCTCAAATGGTTAAGGCGCTGAGTTGGAACACCTGGGTTCAAGCCCCACTATCGGCAAGCCAACCACTGTTGGGTCTTTGAGCAAGACCCCTAACACTTCCTGCTCCAGGGGCGCTGTATCATAGCTGACCCTGCGCTCTGACCCCAACTTACTAAGATGGGATATGCGTATATTCCATGGGATGTGTGCTGTAAAAAAGTATATGTGACAAAAATAAAAGGCATTTTACATTTACAACCGAACGATGCATTCAATATAATGTATATCGATTGAAAAATAATACTTAATTCTTCAAACAACAGTCATAAATAAACTAATCTAGCATTAGGAGACAAAATCACACATTAACTAAGCCTCCAGTGAAGAAAAAAAAAATAATAAGTTGGCACTCACAGAAAAAAGATGTTTCTGCTGTAGACAGTTTATTTTTGAAATAATTTATTTTGGGGGGGCTCGGTAGGGATGGGTTGGGATAGTGGTAGCGACCCCCAGTGGGCTTTAAGCGACCCAAATCAAAATTGGTGTGTTCTGAAACAATGACAAGGAAGCCTTGGAAATCTAGTGGTACCTATGAGAGCATTTGAAGGCTAATGGTGGCCACTCTAAAAAAAGGGTTTAGAGGTTCCATGTGGAAGTTTGCCATGGTTTTCCCACACATTTGAAAACAGAAAATGGTATGGTATGTGGACTGGGGTATTGGGGTTGTGGGAAGGGGTATCAACTTGACTTTTTAGGAGAAAAACGTTTAAGAAATTTTCCATTTTATGTTGAAATGCTCACAGCACTCGCATGTGATCCTATTAGAGAATCAGTCAGTGCTGAAGTGTAGGGTATTATAGTTTTTTTTTATTTTTTTTCTAATGTACTTTTAATAATATTTTTTGTTCCGATTAATATTAATTTCCTTGGGTTGTCTTAACATTTGTTTATTTCTAATGTATTATATTTTTGTGTAGATATTTTTTATATTATTTTATAATATAATAATATTTAATTTTTTTTATTCTTAATTTTTGTAAATATATATTTATTAGATACATTTTTGATGTAATATATACTAGTTTTGAATACATCAACATTTATTTTAATTATAATTTTATAATAATTATATTTTAATATTTTGATTAATATTTATGTTCCTTGATATACTGTAAACATTATTTTTATTATTTAATAAATATTATATTTTTTATTATATTTTATATTTAATTATATATATTATATTTATTTATATAATCAAGTCTAGTATCTATAATGGTAGAGTGATACTGGTAACAATATGTAAATTATATAGACTTTTTTGAGAAATACATCAAACACTTTGGTTCGCCTCTGTATCTATATAATATTATTTAATTTATATAAAATATATATCCCTGCATTGTAACCATATTATATTTTATCTGTATATATAGTTACTTTGTTACTTTATAATTATTTATATTAATATGTTTATATTTTATATTACTCTAATATTATATTTTTTATTATTTATATTATATTATATTTAATTTTATTATTATTAATATATTATTTTTATATAATAAATTATATTGATGCATAAATAAATTTTTTCAGGTTTTTATTTTTAATTTTTATATTTTTATTTTATTTTTATTTATATTAATTTATTTTTTATTATATATATAATAATATATTATTATATAATATCTTGCAAAAATTTTATTAAATATTTATTATTATTTAATTTATATTTTTTTATGTACGACCGGAGAGACAAGCGGGGACCAATGTGGAGTCTAATAAATATGAAAGAGAGGGAGGAGCCGACAGTTTAATGACCCTAAAACACTAAGAGGAGTGTTTAAAATGTTACCTGATAGCTTTGAAAACGTGCATAGAATAAAAAAACTGGGGTACTGTGATTCCGTTTTTTTCGGTACTGGTTAAAAGCCCTGTGTTTTTTATCCTGCATTTTGAACCGACTGCCTACGGACTATCCCAAATACAGTAGATGCAGTGGAGTCCAATTCTAGAGGTATTCATTTTTAAATGTTTTAGACAGGGTATTTATACTCTCGCTAGATGTCTGACTAAAAAGCTAAATTTACCACTGTATTAAAACTACAATTGACATTTTTACAATGTAATTTAATTGTGTTTACTTCGTTACATCTGTATATATGCTAGATGACCTTATATATTTCATTCGTTAGATTCACCACCATCTTGCTGACTACAATCGATTTGTGGGGCAGTGGTGGCTCAAATGGTTAAGGCGCTGAGTTGGAACACCTGGGTTCAAGCCCCACTATCGGCAAGCCAACCACTGTTGGGTCTTTGAGCAAGACCCCTAACACTTCCTGCTCCAGGGGCGCTGTATCATAGCTGACCCTGCGCTCTGACCCCAACTTACTAAGATGGGATATGCGTATATTCCATGGGATGTGTGCTGTAAAAAAGTATATGTGACAAAAATAAAAGGCATTTTACATTTACAACCGAACGATGCATTCAATATAATGTATATCGATTGAAAAGTAATACTTAATTCTTCAAACAGTCATAAAATAAACTAATCTAGCATTAGGAGACAAAATCACACTTAACTGCCTCCAGTGAAGAAAGAAAAAAATAAGTTGGCACTCACAGAAAAGATGTTTCTGCTGTAGACAGTTTATTTTGAAATAATTATTCCCGACTTGGGGGCTCGGTAGGGATGGGTTGGGATAGTGGTAGCGACCCCCAGTGGGCTTTTAGCGACCCAAATCAAAATTGGGTGTTCTGACAATGACAAGGAAGCCTTGGAAATCTAGTGGTACCTATGAGAGCATTTGAAGGCTAATGGTGGCCACTAAAAAAAGGGTTTAGAGGTTCCATGTGGACGTTTGCCAGGTTTTCCACACATTTGAAAACAGAAAATGGTATGTGGACTGGGGTATTGGGGTTGTGGGATAGGGTATCAACTTGACTTAGAGAAACGTTAAGAAATTTCCATATGTGATCCTATTAGAGAATCAGTCAGTGCTGAAGTGTAGGTTATTAATAGTTTTTTATTTTATTTCTAATGTACTTTTATAAATACTTTTTGTCTCGGATTAATTTATTTCCTTGGTTCTGTAAACATTATGTGGTGTAGAGTGATACACTTGTTTTGAAATGACATCAAACACTAGAACGTCTCTGTATCTATAATAGGCTGGTAACAATATGTATATATAGACTCGGTTGCCAGGTGCACTTGAGGAGGTGGTTTGTTACTTTACCCACGTGCAGTACACGTTTCTTCCACCTTGTAAATGTAAAATGAGAGACTGTAGCTCATTTTTTCTATGCTTAATTTGCTAATAATTCTAGATATTCTTGGCGTTTAACAAACAGTAAGTCCGTCATCCATCATATTCGTCCATCCATTCATCCTTAATATGCATCCATCCATCCATCCATAAATACATTGATCATATTCCTCCATCCATCAATCTGTCCATCCATCCATCCATCAAATAATTACTAATTTATTGAAGTATTTTAGCTGAAATAAAAACACCCCATAAAAGGTCAGTTCTGGGTTTGAGGATACAAATGGCTTGTGGAATATCCATCCATCCACCCATTCATCTATCCATTTTTTATATTCAACCATCCTTTACAGCCCTTACAGACCCAACCAGAGTGTGTAACAGTTTCTTTTCACAAGCCATCTGGATTCTCAACACCCAGAACTGAACTAAAGTTTTTTGACCTCTTATGAATAGACGGTTGAAATGATTGGATTGATGGGATGGGGGTAGATATGGTGGATTGATAGATGAGTAGATAAATGAGTAGGCAGCTCGATGTATAAATAAACGGCATGGATGAATAGATAGATAGGTAGGTGAATGGATGCATGAATTAATAAATTGGATGGGTGGATGGATAGATATGTTGGATGGATGGATGTGTGGATGGATGAATAAATGGATATAGATACAGAAACATATGTAGGTGGATAGACAGATTTGATGATGGTATTACTGTTGTTGCAATCAACAATCATCTTTTTTCATATCCTTAGCCATTCTGCATTCTGAGTGAGTGTGTGTGTGTGTGTGTTTGTGTGTATGAAGTGTTGCAGCATGTCACACCAGCAGGGCCACGCTTACACTCCATCCTAATGGGCCATTTGGGGCCTGGTAATTGGCAGACACATGGAGGCGTGTGCTCTAACTCCCACTGTGTCTGTCCACGTCTTGCTTTGCCTTTCTGTCTAGCTGTGTTTACGCTGTGTGTGTGTGTGTGTGCTTGCTAATGATGTCCAAACACACTGTACTCCATTAACGGTCATCTAATTGCTTTCTCGGTGTGTCTGTGAGCTCTCTGGGAAGATCGACAAGATGAGAAACATGAGGTTCAAGCCTGAGATGATGAAAGCGATGATGGAAAAAGAGGCGGAAAGCAGCTTCAGTGTGATGCAGATGAAAGAAAGGAGGTCTGTTCTGCGCATGGAAAATAGGACTGATACAAGTTATGAAAAATAGCCCAGCTAATCATTTCCATTATTCTTGCAAACAAATTTTTTCGGAATAATGGATTCGTTTCTTTCTTAGTTTTTTCATACGGCGTTCCCTGTTTACATCTTCGTAACCCGCTGTCCTCCACGACTCTCTCCGGAGCCATAAAAAAAAACCTAAGAGGCTTTTAGAGAAATTCTGAAGATTAATAGCTGCAGCCTAAAGCCAGAAAGAGAGAGACAGAGAGACAAATGGAAAGAAAGAGACACACACACACACACACACACACACACACATATGGGTGTGTGGCGAGAGGATGCTGTAGGCTAGGACTGCCACACGGTTAAACTGGAATGATGAAGCGCAATAGTATTCTCACCAGACTTAGCGGACAAGCGTGAGCGAGCTTGCCAGGGTTGCCAGTTTGGATTAAAGTACATCATGTTGCCAAAAAAAGAGCGATAACCCGATTATCGTCCCAAAGAAATGAAACAAATATTAAAATAAGCTATTCGAGAATTACATTCTAATTAAGTCACGGAAGCCTGTATGCTGCTATACACAACCTGCAAGGAGAAGAATAGCTCCAAAGTTAAAGGCATTTAATAACACAAGGGGAAATTTATCAAATAAATTCATTCATTCATCTTCTATATCCGTTTATTCCCTAATTTAGGGTCACAGGGATCTGCTGGAGTCTATTCCAGCCGTCTCTGAAAGGGTGAAAGGCAGGAGGAGGACACCCTGGACAGGGCGCCAGTCCATCACAGGGCCACACACACTCAATCCTATGGGTAATTTCGAATCACCAATCAATCTAATATACATGTTTTTGGACTGTAGGAGGAAACCGGAGAACCCGGAGTAAACCCACGCAAGCACAGGGAGAACATGCAAACTCCAGAAGAAAGACCCCTGCCCAAAAATTAAACTGCCCTTTATAAAATTGTATTATAAAATATGACAAAGGTTAAGTCACAACGGCAAAACTAACAAGAATAAGGGGGAGCTTTTTTCCCCCCACAGGCTATTTTTAACCAGGACACCTAGGGTGCCTGGACTTTCTTCTGGACCTACCAATGCAGCACTACCTCAGTAGAAAGTTCAATCATATGCAGTTGCACTTTGGCACATACCGCCTGCACTTTACATTCAAGACCCTGACTACGATTCCTTACCTATTTCGTTATATAACTAATATTTTCTTACTGGAAGTGGTAGTGCAGTGGTTAAGGTGTTGGATTGCTAATTGGAAGATTCGAGTTCGATTCCCAGCACCACCATGTCGCGCTCCCGAGCAAGACCCTTAACCTCCAATTGCTCAGTTGTAAAAAGGGATGAATGTAATTGCACTGTGAATTCTGTCTTTCTGTTTATCTTTTTTATCTTGAACTTCATTTATCTTCTTTTTTCCGTTTCTTAAACACGATAAGCATTTTATTTTCACCGCATTGCCGTACTGCATGTTTTATTTTTTACGGTATGTGACAAACGTTTTGAAATCACTTCAGCATACAAGCCAAAAATCCCCAACTAGAAAAAGGCAAAGTAAAGTAAAAAAAAAAAACCCAAAGCAGCAACAAAACTGACAAAACCACAAGCAGAAGAATAACAGAAAAAAATTATATTAAACAACATCGTAAACGCATTAGCGAAAAACCTGAACAAAAAAAGCTTATTAGAAAATACAGTGGTAGTTTTTCGAAATACGAGTCGTCTCTCAATCGTTTTTCTGCTTTGAGTTGCGAGCTAAAAATTCGGGTTACTAGCCAGCTTCAGACACCCAACCGCTAGTTAGCGTAGCGAACGCCACAGTGAACGCCGTAACATCCGCCCAGCATCCCGTGTCTCACTCGATAGCCAGTCAGATATACGCGTTAGCAAGTGGAGTCGTCTGATCTCCAAGGTAAATGCTGTACATTATACTTAATAAAACCAGTTTATTCCAGTACATCCTATTGTATCGGGGTTTTTTTTGAAACAATATTCACTATTTATATGTTTATTTTTATTATTTAAAAACATGTAACCAAAAAAATTGCTGTGTTTTTTGGGGATCCGGAACGAATTAATTGGCATTTCAATTCATTTCAACGGGAAAATTGATTTGACATACGAGTAATTTGAGTTACGAGTTACAAATTAAACTCCATTGAAAAATACAAATAAAAATAAAATAGTGAAAATACCGAATTGATTCTAATATAAAATATTTTTAAAAATTGCTCAAAAAACCTTACATACCTAATTACATACTTTTATCAGAAAATGATATGTTTTTTTGTTGTTGTTTAAAACTAACCTTTTATTTTAAAATCTAATTCATACCGATTTAAGCTAATAACAGCACTGGGATATTATTTTGAAGAATAAGAAACTCGGATAATCAATTAAAAAATTATTTTAGAAGAGCCTAATAGTGCAAAACTTTTTTTATTTTAATGATCACTTTTTTTACCGTATTGTTTGTAAAACCGTGATGGGTTTTTTTCCCCCCATCATCCAAAATAAATTCGGATAAAACTCAGCTTTGGTCACGGCTAATAGGACATAATCACAGAAAAAAAAACGATTAACCCAAAAGTTCAACAGGATTAATTGCGAGTTACATGTGAATTAATTTAAATAAATTAAAATACAAATGAATTAAATGATCGGGTTCTGTTTCGCGCGCCGGCGCTCCAGCTGCGCTATGACGCGCATAGCAACGGCAGCGTCTCCCTTAGCAACCCAAACAGACGCCTCAGCGGTAACAGTGACAGGATAATAAATTGTCTTGCAAAAACAAAACAAAAAAAAAAGTTTATTAAAAAATAGAAAAATATATTTATTATTGATTTGCTTTGAATTCGACGCGTAAAAACATGAGAACTTTCAACGGATCAAAAACCAAGCTGAAGGCGGAAGGATTCTCCGTGAAATCCACTATGAAGAATTCGGTGGTGAGTTAGCACTCATGCTAACAGGCTAACGTTAGCTGGTCGGTGCTAATTTAATAATATGTTATTTACATCATTATTTATTAATTTTTCTGATATAAAGACTTGACAGGATGGATGTGCATTTTTTAAAATTATGACTTTCTTTTTTTTTCTGCTATAAAAATCTTTTTTTTTTAAAAAGTTTTATAAATGATCTTACTTCAGCGCTTTATTTTATTGCTGGTTGCCAGATATTCGTATATTAAACTTGTCAAAACAATCTCCCCCCCTGTCACCCCTACTGGGAAGTGATAATGATAATGAAGGTCGATGATGATAATTGAATGAGGATGATAATTATTATGGGTTGTATTTATCATAAAGAAGACCTGGCAACCCTGTCGAAGGAATACACACACAACAACAGTTAATGTTTTCATATTAGCGTGTGTGTGTGTGTGTGTGTGTGTGTGTGTGTGTGTGTGTGTGTGCTTATGGTGACTATTATTTTCTATAGCCAGACATTTAGAAAGACAGCAGAAGATCTGAACGTCTGAGCATATTTTATTAGCCAAGAGGTCATTGAGTGACAGGTCAATCAACCAATCACAATTGGTTTTGTGTAAATAAGTCTACACCATGTACTTGAAGTCATTTAAACAACTGGAAAATCCACCTACTGTCACATTCGTAAAAATGGCTTCCTTTGTCCATAAGGGAAACAGAGCATCATTAAACAGGGCATTAAAAAAAGTTACACGTCTTCCAGAAATTTGATAGAATCCAATCAAACAGCGACAGAGGAATATGCATCGGAATTAAGGGTGGGAATCTTTAGATGCTTCACGATCCGATCCGGTAAACACATGTTTACATTTTAACCCAAATTGGGGTTTTTTTTCCCACCACTAATCGGAATATGGATTTGAATATGCAGGTCTGAGCTTGGCGTCAGATTAGACTTTCCTGAAGTCAATTCATTATCCTCCTAGTGAGTCACCTGACTTTTGCTATGTCAACCAGTGTGTGTGTGTGTGCGTGTGTGTGTGTGTGTTGATGATGATGACAGAGGATCAGTCTATAATCGATACGAGAGCCTGTCAGATTATCGTCGCACTTCCGTTGATCTGTTGAGTAAAAACTGTTGAGTATTTTTTAGGCCAGACATTCGACTCTGGTTCAGGTGAAGGAAGTTTAATGTGCAGTCATAAACCAGATAATGACCCGGGGAGATTAGAGAGTATAAGTGAATTTGAGGATGGAGATGAATCGGTCTTTAGAGAGGAAAGATCTAATAGACTGAACTAAAGATTAATAGTTTGGCCTGACGGGAACCCGCTCACCGGCGGTGTGTTATACTAGTGAGGCAATTGAAATAGTATTAGACAATCAAGACAGTGATGGTGTGTGCATTCGGGATCCAGATCTGTCAAACATCCCCCAGATGCTATGATCGTTAGTTAGCGTGTGTTCAACGGACGAGGAGGTTTTTAGAATAAACACAACAAAACACAACAATGAATCAAAACCTTTAGTGAAACAGAGCTTGAAATATGACAAAACCATTTAAATCATTCATTTATCTTCTATATCCGCCTTTTCTGTAATTCGGGGTCACGGGGATCTGCTGGAGTCTATCCCAGCCGTCTCTGTATGAGCAATAAGCAGGAGGAGGACACCCTGGACAGGTCGCCAGTCCATCACAGGGCCACACTCACACTCTCACTCGCCCCTATGGGCAGTTTAGAATCACCAATCAACCTAACATACATGTTTTTGGAGGAAACCGGAGAACCCGGAGTAAACCTAGGTAAGCACGGTGAGAACATGCAAACTCCACACAATAAGACCCCTGCCTGGGAATCAAACCCGGGACCTTCTTGTTGTGAAGCAACGGTGCCTATAGTGAAACTACACAATAACAATATTTAACAATTAAACAATATTTTTACGACAAAATTTTCTATAATATTGTTTAATATCCCATTTTAAAAAAAAAAAAAAAAAAAAAAAAAAAAAAAAAAAAATGCAGATTCAGTAAAGAAATTCGGAAGATTAAATTCAATGCTTAACCTCAGAATTTGGATCCTAATGTAAAGAGGTCAAAGGTCATCCACAAGGAAAGAGTAGATTCCCACATTCTTAAACATTTATAGGTTATTATTTCTATGTTAGGTTAAACTTTTGTCTAAGTGTGTTTTCGTTTTTTAGTTTTAGAAGAGACACTAGAGGAACCAGCACTAAACCTTGGAACACCAATAAAGGTGATTTAATTCTCCTCTGCGTCACCTGACGTGACCATCTCTCTAGATAGGAAACAGACTGTGACCATGCTGTGCGATTTATTTCAAGACTCATTAGGATGGAACAGATAGTCTTGTAGGCTGAGGGCCGATAAATGGCGTAGAGCCGTAAACTACGTTACGTACGCTGATTTTCGATTATATAAAAATAGAAAAGTTGTTTTTATTCAAAACAAAAACGTTCCTTGCAGGAATATACAAGTAACTTTCTGGACTTTACCAACTCTAATAGCAGGTTTGAACATCGCCCTGAATTTACCTTACGCCATGAAGCCTCGCGTTTGCCGCTCAAGCTGTTTGGGATAAAAGCCAGCGGTGAGTTTTACTCGATCGATAAACTAGAGCCTAATTTATAGAGCAGCGGGAGAATCACAGCTCGGGACGACGATAAAACAAAGTAAAGGGCTTTTTTACATTAACTAAGCGATAGCAGAAACATTAGAGGCACCGAAGTTCCATTAGCGCTTGCCCTGCCTCAGACTTGAACAGTCAGAAAAGAATGATGTAAAAGCGGCCAAGTTTTCCATTTTCGGCCCAACAATAGACAAAAGCAGGTGTGGATCGTTGATCTAATTTATGAGCGTTTCACATCGAACAGGTCGCAACAAGAGGCCTACGGTACTGTGCGGCTCCGTCACATCATTTACACAAAAGCTCGACAGCCATTATTTATTTGTATTTATCTAAACGCAACAGAAAATACTGTAGGTTCTCCAGGCAAGCAATAATAGTCGATAATAATCAACTTAGCACTAGAAACAGGAACTCCATATAAGGATGCATTACACCACCTTTGTTAATTGCCCTATGATCTTCTTATGATGAACTTGTGGTCTATAAAATTATATTATAAGAGCTTCTTCTGAGCACAAGTTACAGCACTTTTCCACCAGGGCTGGAACCAATGCTGGACCAAGGGCTCATGGTTGCGATGGCAGATTGCGAAAACAGCTACATCACGAAGATGGGACTGTAATTCCGTATCTCTTGCAGAATCCTCTGGTTTTATCTATGTTTTGAACGCAAGCTATTCTCTAATTTGTCTTGGATTCCCTAGCTGGGAAGGACAGCGCTGGTCTCCTCTGTGAACACTTTCCTGAACTGACATATTTAATTATTGTTAATTCAGGCTTTAATTAAATTTCCCCTGGTGGATGCATAAAAAAATTGTTAGCTCGTATTTATTATTACTCTAGTGCAAACCTAAATTACCAGTGTAATTGAGGGGCAGTGGTGGCCAACATGGTTAAGGCTAACATGGTTAAGGCGCTAAATTGCTGATCTGAAGACCAGGAAGGGTGGGTTCAAGCCCCACCACCGGCAAGGCAACCACTGTTGGGTCCTTGAGCAAGACCCTTAACCCCTCCTGCTCCACGGGCGCTGTATCATAGCTGATCCTGCGCTCTGACCCCCAACTTACTAAGATGGAACCTATATGTGACAAATAAAGGCCTCCTTAATAGGTGCAGCCCAACCAGGTTGGGGTGCAACCGTCAGATTGTAAACCTTTGTTTGTCTTGGATTCCATCGGGGCTCCGCAGTAACAATCACTCACGTGGTTTTGGTTCACTACAAAGACATAACGGCTACCTGTACCTCAGGTCCTTGAATAGGGAAAAAAAAACTAGTGCATCTATGAATGACAAGAAATTTGTCAAGAATATGAAGTTTGATGTCTACGGGATAAAATCTGACATTTTTCGAGACTTGCTGTCATGAATGCAGACTTGTAAAAGATTTGCAGCTGACAACTTCTTATAAGACATTTCTGCCTAAGGTGATGGACAGTTTCCAGCAACTACTCCCTTCTCTTTCGTTTTTTTTTTTTTTTTTTTTTATCCTCATAGACTGACGTGAAGTGAGGAAGCGGCTAAGCTAATTATCCTCTGCTGTCCATGCTTTATCACTGGGCTCATTACGTTTTCCTGGTTTTCCAAAACAGCGTTGCTAAAGTGGTGCCAGTTTGGCGAAAAGCATGTGGTCGTTTGGATGCATCTATAGTCTGTGGCCTGTCATGTACATGTTTTAATTAAGAAAAATGTCTAATCACTCTTGTGTTTAAGCAGGTCAGTTATTTGGAATGAAATCTCATTGGTTAAAGTTTTGGAATTCTGATTATAGATTCAGTTCACAGCCGTAACCTAACTGCCTCTGTTGGACACCTGACAAAGGCTTTTAACTGCTTAGCTGGATAAAAAAAATAAAATAAATGTAAGGCACTCTGGATAGGAGCGTCTGTCAAATGCCACCTCATTTCGTAAATTTATATTCATGATTCCGACTTTTCCTTGAACTTAAAATCCTTGATGACTTCCAGATAATGCACAGCTCTCAATCTATATCTCTTGATTGCTTAAAAAAAATTCACAATAAGCAAAATGGCGGATGAATGGTATTTTGCGCTTTCTTTTGTTAGCCACTCGGATTGATCGGTGTGATCGGCAGAACAGACAGCGCTGCTCCCGTTACCGCCTCTATTCAGTGTCTGAGTACAGATCGGGCGGGAATTGGATTGTTGCTTTTTACAGACAGCCAGCTTAGAAAAGTATGATTGGATGGCTTTGTCGATAGCGGTTACAGAAAGGTGGACACAACATATTGATGTGCAACACCAAGACCATTTGAAAAGATGAAACTACCCCTAATCAGTTGAACCAATTCGGAAAATATCCACGTGACTTTTTGAGCAAGGACGACACGCGCCTCAATTTGTACTATATGTCGCAGGATTTTCGGCAGTTACTCTACACCGAATGATGCAGGAAGTTATTCCACCAGTGGTTCGCAAAAGGATTTTCTTTATATGTTGCAGACCGAAGAAAGGCGACACACAACAGGGTGACTGAAATGGCAGGAAGCAGATCAATATCCCTCACACACATACACACTGTTTCCTCACATCAATACACAGAGATGGCTATTATCACTTGATGTCCCGAATAATTGATCAGCTGCAGCCATAATGCTGGTCGGACCGTATGGTATAGGACCACAAAAAGGGGTTGTGTTTGGATACAAGCAGAAAAAGAAATCCTCAAACTTATCAGCACTCATATAGAAAGACCAGATCGTTTTGGGTTTTTTTTTCAACCAAGGAGCCAATAATGACTTACAACAAATCTAATCCCGTGATTAGGATCATAATCCATGGTCTTGTTGGAAGGGGGTTTTTGGTCGGTTTTGCCTCAATGCTCAATGCTCGATGCGTTACCATTGTACATAATGACAAATATCTGAATTAGTACGTACTTAAAGAAGTACCATTAAAGAAGTACGTTCTATATAGTATGATTATGGGTAGTATGAGTAAAATCTGCTATGCTGGTATTGTCTCTTGACATACAATCTAACAACAGCGTGAAAATTTAAGGTCACATGATGTTTACTTGGATAATGTGAAAAAAGTATGACTGAATGACAAAAAACAATGGCTCCGTCCAAATATGCCTACTTCCATACTATGTAGTATGCGAAATACATGATGACCTACTACTCCTGGCCTGGATTTTAAAGTTTGACACGATGTACACTATTTTTTTAAGGTATATTTTAGCCATTTGGGGGTGGGGGCGTTATGGAGGGGCTGTCCTGGTGTAACAGCACCATGTATGTGCCGGCGCCCTAACCCACTAAGCCACAGTGCTGGCCATACAATGTACTATTTACTTACTCTCATAAGGCCACGAGCAAGATGGCAGTTTTGGGTGCTTTAAATTGTAGTAAATTGCACTAGTTTAACATCATTCTAGTTTAACATTATCAAGCTTTAAAATGCGCCGCTGTGACAGTGTGTCACGTGACAGTATTAACATGCCGGATGTAGTACATCCGACTTTTATTCACAAAGGTGATTTAAGCATGTGAAAAGTGCTGCATCATCTCTTTCTGCCATTTTTGCTTGTGACAAGTTGTCCTTCCCGTGGGCTCATTGGACAGTTAAGTGGGTTAAATCCCGCTGGGACCACCATCATGTAGACGATCATTAACCAAAGTGGAAATAAAATACGTTTTAGGCTCAAGCTGATAATTATTAATAATTAAGATTATTACACAACTTGGACATTCTCACCGCTGTGGAATCAGTGTGGTGTGTCAACCTTCGGAAAAAATCCCACAGTTGTGCGGGTTGACGCTTGCAAAGACGATGTGCTGTCCATGCAGAATCTAATTAGCCTAGTTAATTATTCTAATTAATGTTAGCTCATATTCGAACAATGTGTGGACAGACCGTGAAGGGTTTACCTTGGTTTTTTTTTTTTTTTTTTTTTTTTTTTTTTTGACCTACACTACCGTGTGTGCACTTTCTGCTAAGCCTTGCTAATAATGTAGTTAAGCTTTATTAGCCTACAGCTAGAGAGTAGCATGTCAGAGTTAGGACTCCTTCTGCTTTAGGTATTATCTGTACCAATGTCTCTCTCTCTCTCCCTCTCTCTTTCTCTTTCTTTTTCTTCCTCCTGTCTACTTTTTTCTCCCTCGTTCACTCTGTTTCTCTTAGCCTGCGGTCTCGTAGGTTGTTGTAGCCCTCTTTATCTCAGTCTATTACAGACAGAATAAACTGCACTAGACTCTGCCACACACCTGTGCTTGACTAGATTCCTAGTTCTTCTGGATTTTTCTAGATATTTAACCATCTCGAGTGAATTTGGGTGCTTTTTCTGATTGGACTTTCCATCAAGTACCTAAATATTTCGTTTGTTTTTAGATTCAGAATTCTCTTCCCTTTTCATGTTTTTTTTTCTGAAATGCGGTCCAGGCTAATTTTTAACCAGCTAGGCACCTGTTCCCTTACCGAAAAAAAGTCTACTTAGTTTTTGGTTTTTTTTAATGAAATAAACTGAAGGTTGGTTGAAGTGTAAATCCCGAGTCGACTCTCTGTAATGAGTAACTAAGACCACTGTACTAGTGGTGAATTATTGTAAGAACTATTTTAATAAATCTTCAAGCCAAATCAGCCACTTTTCAGTTTCTAATAATACACTTTTAAGTCGACTACATTTGTATTGCAACTAAACTGAGATCTAGTCTGTAAGTCAACTTAGTTTTATTCCTCTGAAACACTTTTTTATCATAAAAGTCCACTTTATTTGTCACAAATACATTAGTTCGCAGTGAAACCTTATTTTTTCTTTTATATATATATATATTGGTGGTGGGCGAACTTTAGACACCCGAATCATTTTATTTTGTACAACGGAAATATGAATAAAGTAATATAAAAATAAAAAGATGAACCAATCACATCTTTACAAACTACTTATCATACAAACTAGAGGCTGTCTGCTTTTTTCCATATACGTGATCTGTGATTGGTTTACGGTAACAGGTGGGTGTGGAACTGAACTTCTGATAAAACTGGTGGAAACCACTCGTTACTTATTAATTTATGGGTTTTAGAAATATAACCAGAAATATATAATTCCTTTTTTTCTCCAAGTTGAGGTCAGAGTGCATAAAAGGCAAGTGCGTCACTGGGGCAAGTGGTAGCTTAGTGGTCAAGATGATGGAATGCTACTAGAAAGCTGTTGGGCACGGTTGGGCCCTTAAGCCAGGCCTTTGAGTCTCAACAGATCGGCTGAATAAATGAGATAAACGTGAATGTCTAAGTATACAATAATTGTGAGATTTTTGACGTTTGTGGTAGACCGGTGGTGCTGGAAATATTTTGATTAGCATTCCAACACCATTAGGGGTTAAGGGCCTTGCTCAAGCGTCCAGCAGTGGCAAGTTAGTGGTGCTGGGAACCCTGATCTTCCGAGTTACAGTCCACCACCTTAACCACCTCCCCGGTGGCACCTCAAACACTGAGCTATCGTTTCCTAATCATATGCCCACCGGGAAACAACCCAAAACCATCAAAGAATTAGTTGTGTTTACGTTGGTGACAATGACCCCTAAATGAAGATGGATTTAATGCTGGATTCTAATTTGCTTAAAGTATCCAGTTGTGAATCTTTACAGTATTGACCAAGCTTTACAATGAAGATGGATTTAAGCAAAAAGATTTACAGTCGCTTAGGTAGAGTTCAGTTATTGACAAGAGTTCCCTAAACAACTGACGCTCAAAAATCAAAACGAAACGTCATTGGTTGCTTTACCTGTCAGTCATAATTACTCCTAGTCATTCAAAGTTCCCAGACCTTCGCCGATCGGCTAAAACGAAACGTCATTGGTTGCTTTACCTGTCATATAATTACCCCAAAGTTCCCAACAATGCCTGCATAACCTAAATCAGCAGGAATTGTAAAAAGCTTCATCTTAAAAACGTCACGGTGCTTGACATGGAGACTCCTTCCAAAAACGCTTGATCAACAATGACCAACTTCAACATCTGGCTAATGTTCTAGAATATTAATTAACACCTTAAGTGTATGCGTGATCATATCAGTGGCTTTGCAGATGCTGATAGGTCGACCTCGGCATCCAGAGTTCAGGAGTATTCCCGATATCTCCACCTTTCTCGCTCCCCTGTTTTTGCCTCCTGTCCATCTACTTTCCTGTCCCCTCACAATAAAGGGCAAAAAAAAGCGACCATATAACTCTTAACCACGTGCTTGTGAAACCATGCAAACCGGTAGGACGCTAACATTTAGCATGGGTTCTCAAAAAGGCCGGCTTTACAGGGAGCCTGTGTTGAGCGTAAAGAATAAATGAAATGTTGTTAGGGAAGAGACGAGCCGCTGTGTTTTGTACTCTCTGGAGTGAAATGCCTGCCAGGAACAATCTGCAGTACTCAAGGTGGCAGAAAATCAACACCCCCCCAAAAAAAAGAGAGAGAGAGATTGAGCAGCGGGAAGAGATCCAGACCTCTCGTTCCTCTTCTCCCTCAGTGTCTCCTGCTGCTTTATTGTCTGTGTGAGTCATTCGTAGAACAGAGCGATGTCGTGGTAAGGCTGTGTGTGTTGTGTGTGTTTTAGTGTGTGTGTGTGTGTGTGTGTGTATGTGTGTATAAGAGAGAAGAATAAGAGACAGGAGAACACTGCCACCTGTTTTGTCATTGTGTTTGCGCAGCAGTGCAGCAAAGAAGATGGCAGATTCGAGTGGGTAAGAAGGAGGCTGAACATTCAGGACAACCTTTGTGCGAAACAGATGACACAGACAAGTGTGTGTGTGTGTGTGTATGTGTGTGTGTGTGTGTGTGTGACTGGCTGGCTCAGTGTCTATAAATCAGACGTTTTGTCTGGTCTCTGCATGTTTAGATCTCCTGTCTGAATTTACCCTGCTGGGCTTGCAACACACACACACACACACACACACACACACACACTTTTAAGGGTAGTAGAAGAAAATAAGAAAAGAAATATCAGTATTTGATTCGTGGGTTAGCATCAGGTTCACCTGGTTTATAATCTGGAGCAACTCCCTGATTTTTAAGCATTATCCCTGCATGAGATCGTAATTTTGACCTTTTTGCCCGTAATTTCCCTTCGTGTCTGTGTGTGTGTGTGTGTGTGTGTGTGTGGACCCAGATTTTGTGTCTAAAGTGATTTGATTGCAACGGTGTTGCTAATAGCGGAAAAAAAAACCCCATGCCGCTCTACCGTTGATTGTTGTGCCCTTCGCTGACTGTCTGCACATCTGGATTTCTGAGAGATGATATGAGAAAAGAAAGTGTGTGTAAGTTTGTGTGTGTGTGTGTGTGTGTGTAGTAGTAGTAGAAG
>VCAZ01000069.1:40000-60000 GCA_005784505.1 Bagarius yarrelli | reverse complement strand
GATCTGCTGGAGTCTATCCCAGCCGTCTCTGAAAGGGAAAGGAAGAAGTGGGACACCCTGGACAGGTCACCAATCCATCACAGTGCCAAACACACACTTTCACTCACTTCCATGGGCAATTTAAAATCACCAAGCAATCTAACATACATGTTTTTGGACTGTGGGAGGAATCGAACCTCTTGCTGTGAGGCAACAGTGCTAACCACTAAGTCACCGTGCTGCCCGGTTACATAAATATTACTTAAACATAGATTTAAAACTTTATGCTGTGTGTAAGCAAGGGCTGTGTAAAAATATCAATATAGCTAACTATCACGATCATTTTTTCAGGATAGGATCAGTATTAGTACTCTAACCTCTAGTATCGATACCTATGTAAATTAGGTTTATTACTGATTTACATTTATGTTAATATTTAATTAAAACCCTCTGTGCGTGTCAAACGACTTTCTTCTCTGCTCCTGTAGTTGTCGCTAACATGGGCATACAGACATTGTCTCAATAGCGAACATAGCGGAAAATATAGGGGACATCTCCGGCTCGGTATTTATCGTATTTTTAGTATTGCAACGTGTTGCACTATATCTTGACATATAGTATTGTAACCTATTTACATTTACGGTGTTTTGCAGACGTCCTTATCCAGAGCGACTTACAGCTTATCTCTTTTATACAACTGAGCAATTGGGGGGTTAAGGGCCTTGCTCAGGGGCCCAGAAGTTGCAACTTTGTGGTGATGGGAATTGAACCCCGATCTTTCATTTAGCAATCCAAGTTGTATCGTGAGGCCCTTGCCAATACACAGCCATAGTGTAAGATATTGTTCTATAAAATTATACCACAAATACACTGACTGAGCAGATATTTATATAAAAAAAGACCTTTTACCTACACATAACCCCCCCACCCTCCATTTTTTTCCAGGTTCTAAAATGCCCAAAATTATGACCGAAATAAAGGTCTTGTTTGTTCATATATTTAGTTAATATAAATTTCTTCAAATTTATGAAAATAATTTAAATAAATTCACATAAATTCCCATAAGTTGCCATAAATTCCAACCTGGAATTCCAAATACCCATGAAACGTTTCCTGGAAATTTACTAAAAATGTTATCTGCCCCTTGCCACACCATGTATAAAACAGTTTTGTTGAACATAAGAGTTGCAATTGTTTTGCGTTCTGCGCCACGAGCCGCAGAAAAAAATGTCCTGGGAACAGTCGGATTAAAAAGAAAGACTCTTTAAGTCTGCTTTTCTTCTTTCAGATTCACTTTGCAGATGAGCTTTAGAGAGTTCAGAGAGTGTGAGAGTGTGTGTGTGTAAGTAAGTGAGTATAGGAACAAGACAGACTGATTAGGCCAAGAGTGTTTGCCGCACTGTGTTAGCAGTAAGTAACCTTCAGGGCAGCAGATCACAAGAAGGCTACAGGATAAATCAAGACAGAAAGAGTGTGTATGAGAAATGCAGCCCCATGCGCGCACACACCTGAACACACACACACACACGCTCGTGTTGATTCAGTTACTTTGAGGTGAAATGGGACTGACCCTGTCACGCAAGTAGTGCCTGTTATTATTTTATTTTTTTTTATTTGACTCCTGTCCGATGCTGCATTCAGAGAATTTAGTATAGAAAAATTGTCAGTCGCATCATGAACACAGAACAGATTGAGATGATTTTGGATCCTGTAACAATTTGTGTGTCATCCCAACGGGACCGTAGACCTCTGCCTGTGTGTGTGTGTGTGAGAGAGAAAGAGAAACAGAGAATAGAGAGAGAAAATGGGAGGAGTGTTGGGTGTGAAGGGATTCTCAGGAGACAAGCGGTCACAGTTAGAGCTTTGTGCCTTGGGTGTGCATATTTGACTTTCAATTGACCTGTACCTGAACTCACACACAGATGTGACTCATCATGCAATGCCGTTCCTGGCAGCTGTTGAACCTATGAGCTGCCAGGAAACAAAACTTGCAAAAAAAAACAAAAAAAAAACATTAAGATCTTTTCTTATATCATTTTTCTATATAATATCATTAAAGCCGGGCTAATAATGTGCGATTTGGGCCACAAATCCTGAGATTCCTAAAGTCCTACGCTAAAATCTGTTGTCTTTGATCAGTTTTGTCTTCTGATTAAATTTTGGCAGTTTCGGAAGATTTTAGACACTCACCTGCAGTGTGACAAGAACTAATAGGAGTGCCATACCTGATGACGCAATTAGCAGACATAGCACTCGAGGCAAGCGATTTTTCTTAGCCATCTGCCTCCTCTTTTTCTTTGAGTTTCAATCGCTTCTTTTACAGCTTTAATCAAGCCGGACCCCCCTCCGCCAGCCAAACCATTCGTGTCCTTCGTCAACAAGAAATCCGTTGCTAAAAAGGGAAAAGCATGGCTCTAAAGGGTTGCATTAGGTTGTATTAGACTTCCCTTGGAGATGCCCCTGTGCGCCAGATCCAGCTGTGTGTGCCGCAGTCTGATGTTTGGCCCAGCTATGCTTCATTTAGATGGCATTGTAGATGCAGGGCACCAAGTGTAGCAATCCCATGGGCTTATCTGCAGGACACCTGGCTGCTCTGGGACAAAAAATAGATAAGAATTAGCCAAGGGGAACGTGTTAACCAGACCTCACACATTCACACATTTGCGCTCCTGTGAGATAAAGCAGAAAAGATGCTGTGCTTGTACTGTGCGATTTTGGCCATGATTTGGTCGTCTGAGACAAATTTCGAAATCCTACACGAAAATCTATGGCTATGGCTATGGCTGCTAGTTTGACGTTCACCAACAGACAATGAAGGACTGTCGTGATCAGTTCATCATTTGTTTGCGAAATTCTGGCAGTGTCCAAATTTTTCAGACTCTTTCCTGCAATGTGATTTCTCCTACAACTAATTGGAGCCCCGAACCTGAATCTAGCGAATTTCCAGCAAAAGTGGAAATTAGTCCGGTGGACAGAACAGCAAAAAGAGAACCTTAATGCCTAATGGAGGGAAAAAGGAGGGTTAAAATGAATGTGTCATGGTTTGGTGACATAAAACTCCAGACGAGGCTTCTTGTCTGTGTCCGTTTTTGACGTGTCTTGACTGTCGTATAGTCTGACATTATGACAGCTGAGATCCTACAGTGTGAAATGGGGATCACGTCTGACATCATCTGACAAGCAACAATCACAAAATTGCAGTCCGGCTTAAGACAACAAGAGGACGGTCAGTGGTTGGTTGTTAAACAAAAAAGCTAATGATTATCAATTTATTACTCTTGTGCGCTTCAGCCCTTATCCCTTGTCCTGCGCCATTACCCCTTAAACCGTTATGTACTCAGGTAATCATGTGATCTAAAACTAAGCAATGTATTGATCATCGACACATACAGAAAGCTTTGGTTTTCCTCTGTCATACTTTGTTTTAATTTCCTCAGCTCTTTCTAAAGATGAATTCTACAACCCTACTACCCAGGCTACATTTTAACTAGGGCACAACTCTGTGTGTGTGCTGGTGGTGAAAGAGTCGAAGGGGGTATTTAAATGTCAAGGGCAGTGTGAGAGGGAGCAGGGGGATATGGAGTACCTGACGGACGAAAGGCATATTTTTAGCTTCTTTGAGAGCTTTGCTACTTGCCGCTTAGCTGGAGTGCTGAATGCGCGTGTGTCCAACAGAAGTGTGTATATATGTGGAGCATATGCAGCAAGCTGATAAGGCCGGGCTCAGGTGTGTGTGAGCGTACTGTTCGTAGTCCTGCTGTTTTTCCGATGAGACTGTGTGTGTGACAGACAGAAAGACAGACAGAGAGAGAGTCGGATAGAAACTAGTAAGGCAGGTTATTAGATAATTGAGTTGCTGTGTGTGTGTATGTCTTGTTGGATCGGCGTATGCAATTTCCTTACCAAATGTGTGAAGCCAAAAGGGATTGAAATTCACCTAATGCTTAATTTTTAGGCCCTTGAAAGAGATACCATGTTAAGCGTTAAAAATGGCGATTTTTATATATTCATAAGATATTTTTTCCATTTGAGCTCCTGTCTGCAGCCTCAGCAGCCCCTCTTTTACTTCCCTTTTGATTATCTGACCCTTTGGCTCCTGCTCCTGACTCAAATTCAATCGAAGGTGCTTTTCATAAGACTGTTGATGCAAACCCAATTCAAAGCCTTGAGTCTTGGTCCTCATGCGGACGGATGGTTCCTTGAGGGTGGGCGGGGTGGTCAGGGGGAGCAGCAGTGGGGCGCTATGAGCGGCAATCAATTAATCAAATAAAGTGCTTTAGGAAACGGAGAGTGTAAGTACTCCGTAGGGACTCGTATCCATCTTGTCATGCAGATTGAATTATTCCAGTAACGGGAAGGAGAACTGTGCCTGTGGAGGTGGTATCAAGAGTGCTGTTATTATATATGTATGTGTAGCCAAATGAATTGTGTGTTGGTTCTAAGTGCTGGCCACTGCAGACACAGCACTCGAGGCAAGCGATTTTTCCTAAGCCATCTGTCCGCTCTATTTTTTCAAGTTTCAATTGCCTCTTCCACAGCTTTTATTGAGCCTGACACTGTAGCAGCACTCTCCTCTACCACCCAAACACACACACAAAAAACAGTCATTAACCCCTGGTGATCTGTGTCAACAAGAAATCTGTTGCTAAAGAGGAAATGGCACGGCTCAAAAGGGTTGCATCAGGTTGTATTAGACTCCCCTGTGCTCCAGATCCAGCTGTGTGTGCCACAGCCTGATGTTTGACCCAGCTAAAGGTTAATGCTTCATTAAGATGGTGTTGTAGATGCAGGGCACTAAGTGTAGAGCTCCCATGTGCTTATCTGCAGGGCACCGGGCTTCTGTGGGACAAAAAATAGATAAGAATTTGCAAAGGGATCGTGTTAACCAGACCTCACACATTCACACTTTTTGCTCCTGTAAGATATAGTGCACTTCCTCTTCTGGGATTAAAATAAAGTAAAAAAAAAGCCCTGGCTGATGGGAGCAAGCTCTCTAGGCTTCAGAAAGGACAGCACAAATGCAGGAAACTGGACTGGAAATATCACACATGCACAATGCATCATGTGGTAAGACCAACCGCCACTCTACAAAAAATTAAACCAAAGATTTATGAGATTGGCTGGAGATGGACTTTCATTTGTGATCAATAGCTTTCATAGCTCAATTCTTTATCTCATTGGGATGCTGTATAACTCTGTGGCTTAAATAACTAAAAATGATAAGGTGCTGGAAAACAGATTACACCGCCATGGCAAATACTTTTGTTAATTTAACTCATTACCTATTAATTAAGATAAAGTGTATCGATCGGCTAATTCAAAGTTAGCACTGGCCCTGTCTGACTTAATGAGCGGTAATGGTTCCAGCACGTCCTTGCCGTTAATGCGCACAGCCATTCAAATGATGACACATCGCTGCCAGCATAAGCTGATGAATCTTCCTCTTTCCTCCTAAGGAAAAAAATAGCTAAAGGCAAATGTGTAAAAATAAAAAAATGTACGCAGTTACTGTGGCATTTCTTTGCGTGTATGCTACACGCCATTTGCCGACAGTTGTTTTTGGGCCTTTGAGAAAGTGCTGACTTGCGGGTATTTGCCTTGTGTTTGGGATTTTGATGAGTACCAAAGAGGTTTCCTTTCGAGTGTTTGGCATGAGAATTGATAAGGTAGTTGCCTTTGGCTTAGGTCATGATCTTTAATTGTGTTTGGGGTATTATAAGATTTGGTTTTGGATGTTGGATAGTGGGATGTGTTGGTTTAAGAAAGGAATGCCTTGTTGTTTAGATTGTTATTTGAGAGATCTAGGGATTGGAGATTAACTCAAACTATTTACTTGGGGTAAGTAGTTGTATTAGAGGCAGTTGTTTTTGCAGATTGGAGTACAGTTTAAGCAGAGAGTTGGAGTACAGTTTAAGCAGAGGGTTGGGGTACAGAGGGTTGGGGTGAGTAGTTGTATTAGAGGCAGTTGTTTTTGCAGTTTAAACCCAAGGCAAAAACCCATTTTTTGAGGGGTCTGGTAAGATGGTTGTTATGGATCGGTAGGAGGTTTCTTGGGGTTTGAGACTTTTGGTACGATGGGGTGTTTACTTAACAATTTTTATGCAAACCACAGATTGAAGTACAGTTTAAGCAGAGGGTTGGAGTACAGTTTAAGCAGAGGGTTGGAGTACAATTTAAGCCGAGTGTTGGGGTACAGTTTAAGCAGAGGGTTGGAGTACAGTTTAGGCAAAGTGTTGGGGTACAGTTTAAGCAGAGTGTTGGAGTACAGTTTAAAAAGGGGGTTGGGTCAGTTTGAGCAGAGTGTTGGGATACAGTTTAAGCAGAGGGCTGGGGTACAGTTTAAGCAGAGGGTTGGGGTACAGTTTAAGCAGAGGGTTGGGGTACAGTTTAAGCAAAGGGTGGGGGTACAGATTGAGCAGAGGGTTGGGATACAATCAGAGTAGAGTGGTGGTCTACATCTTAAGCAAAGTGTTAGGACAGTTTGAGCAGAGTGTTGGGACACAGTTTGGGACGCAGAGTGTTGGGATCAAGTTTAAGCAGAGTTTTGGGATGGAAATTAAGCAGAGCGTTGGAATCAAGTTTAAGCAGAGTGTTGGGATACAGAGAGTTATTCATTTGTGGTAGAGTGTTGGAGTATAGTTTAAGCATTCTTAAAAAACAGTGTGTAGACTGCTTGTGTTTGGCAGACATAGTACTTTATTCCTCCATCTTTTTTTCTGCTTGTATTTGTTAATGTATCAGCAGTAAGTTTAAAAATCTTAATGTGGACCGATTATTTTTCACCCACGTGCCATTATCTGGAGGCATTGTGCTCATGGTCGCCCCCTTCAGAGGACCAGTGGTACTGCTTGCCCCACCTCGTTCTTTTTTAGTATTTTATAATCAGCGGCAATATTTTTAATATAAAAACAAAAAAAGAAAGATATACACTAATTACACAAACTCAGTCGAGTATGTCAGGAATTGCGAAATCCGGCGGGTAGCTGAGCTCATCACCGCCTCACATGGTGACTCCACCCTGTATTTAAAAATGAAATACGCATATTTAGCAAATTGGTCTATAAAAATAATTGATCAGAGACCACATACTAGTGGAAAAATTAATTTTTGTTGTTACTATTTGCTTTTTATCATGACTCCGGGCTGTGCCGCATCTACCTGATGTATACATGTACTGTATATGTTTGTGTATATATATGTATATGTCACTCAAAGCATAGAGAAAGGTTGTTAAGCACTTATGCAGCAGGATACTCGCTATAAGCGCTTTAAGGTGCAGTGTAGTGCGCAGGGTCGGGATCCGATGTTTAGTACGTTCTGTATCAAAAAAAAAAAAAAAAAAGCTATTGATTGGCATGCACACTGCCAGAAGGCTGCGACTTTAAATGGAACCTTTAATTAACTAAATGGAGCAGTGGCAGCTGGGCATGAGCTTCATTCCAGAATAGGCAATGAGAGAGAGAGAGAGAGAGATTGATGGATACTGTCTCCCTATGTGGTTGTCTCTTTCTGCGGTTCCTGTAGCCTCAGGGCTGTGTCCTCTTTATCACTATCTGAACCCCATGCCACTCACACACTTACTCTGTGGACAGATTCTCATTTTCTCTCGCTTTATTAGCCTCCTCCCTCTCGCTCGCTCTCTCTCTCTCTCTCTCTCTATCTCTCTCTCTTCTTCTCTCTTTCGCATTCTCCTTTCCTGTCCTCTCATGCATTCTGTCAGAGGTTAATTGGTTTGGAAATGATTCCATTCATTCTGCACTGTAATGCTGTTATCTCGCTTTGGCGGGATGAGAGAGGAGAAGGACGGAAAAAAAAAGAAAAAAAAAGAAAGAAGTGCTCCACGCATGCACTTAAGCCTAATTTAAAAGAAAGCAAAAAGAAATCCAATTTAATTTGTCCTGACTCTTTTTTTTCCATAAGACTTTGGCCAGGCCCTGTCCTCAGCGGTCTTTACTCTAAATTATGGCGAGATTTCATTACCTTGAAAGCTCCTCTTGCTGTTTTTTCTTCTTCTTCTCGTCCTCCCCGCCATATTTTAAGCAGATAGACGGCACTAATGTCTTTTACGTAAGCTGAAGGTCAGCGTGTTGGGATCGGGGAAGCAGTCAATGCGGGCTGTGATTAATGCTCCGCACAAAGTGCCTCGGAGTTAGGCGGCAGCTCGATGGCTCTACAGCACACACACACACACACACACACACACACACAGAAAATAGGGTCTTTATTTGAACTTCTGAGAGTTTGTGTATGTTCTCTGGATCAGGTGATGATCTTATGAACGTTCCACCTGCAGGGTAGATTTGTAATGTTGTGTGTGTGTTGATTAGGGAGGTTGTGTTTGTAAGTGTGTGTGTGTGTGTGCCATAGATGTCCTGTCTGTCTTGTTTGAGGATGTGTATGTGTGTGTGTGTGTCTGTGTTTTGACTGGGGTGGTGGCGTGTGTGTGTTTGTTTGTGTGTATGTGTGTTTTGTCTGCACACCAGTGTGTCTGTCTTAACTGGTGTGTGTGTGTGTGTGTGTGTGTGTACCTGTATGTCTGTCTGTCTCAATTTGGGAGAAATCTGTGTGTTTACTTGGAGTAGTGTGTGTGTGTGTGTCTGTGTTATGACAAGGGAGGTTTGTGTGTGTGTGTGTGTGTGTGACCTGTTTGTGTCTGTTGTGTGTCGAATGGGGCTGTGTGTGTGTGTGTGTGTGTGTCTGCTCTCGATTAGAGAAATAATTGTATGTATGTGTTGACTGGATAGCAGATGTTTGCACCTGTGTATTGACTGGGGAGTGTTTGTGTGTGTGTGTGCGTCTGTGTGTGTGTGTGTGTGTGTGTGTGTGAGACTAATTGACAGGCTCAGTCAAACTGTAGAGATGTAGGTCATTACTGATTTTGTCCTGATGTCCTCTATTGTTCCACTGACAGGATTGTGTGCGCTTCACTTTTGCACACACGAACACACACACACACACACACACACACACTTGGGTAAGAAAAAAAGACACAGAGACAGAGAGCAGGAGGGAAGACATACCTTCAGAAAGAGAGACAGGTGACACGACAAATCTGTCTTTCTGCCGCTCTCTCTCTTTCTGTTTCTCTCTCTCTCTGTCTCTCTCTCTATCTTTGTCTCTTTCTCTATGTCTCTTTTTGTCATTGTCTCTCTCTCTTTCTATCTCTCTCTCTCTTATGTATATTAGGGATGTGGAGTGAGGTATGAGGATGGAGGCTGTTTGCTGACACAGCTGGCTGGCGATGCATTACTGTTACACACACACACACACACACACACACACACACACACACACACACACACACACACACAATCCTTAACAAACCCCCAAGTTTTTTAAACTTGAAAGAGTATTTCTGTGTTTCTTTGTCCGTGTGTGTGTGTGTGTGTGTGTGTGTGTGTGTGTGTGTGTGTGTAGCTGACATTTCAAGGTTTGCTATAGGTTTCTACGCGCTCGTCTGTTGTAGGCGTATATTAAAGCGATGTATTATAGATGAGTTAGCGAGGTCTCACCATGACTCAAACTTCAATAAGCTAGTGACTTGACCCAGAACTGCTGCTAAACCACACCTATTACCCTCCACGTCTATTACTGGGTATGTGTGTGTGCTTGTGTATGCTGCAATACGTTGCTGTTTGCCCCAGGTAAGCGGCGACTATAAACCGCTGAGCTGGCACACGCTTCTATTTTGCACCATCAGCATTTATTATTTATTTCTTTTTTTATTTCATTGCCGTTCATAACTCGGGCTGTACAACGTGACCCAGAAAAAATGTTTTATTCAGATTACACAAACGAATACAATTAAGAGGCACATGAAAAAATGACAGTATAGTTTAGTGCAGTATATTACAGTATTTACGACATCCTACTGTAGCATATTACAATAATTACGACATCTTACAGTAGTATATTATAGTATTTACGACAACTTACTGTAGCATATTATAGTATTTACGACATCCTACTGTAACATATTATAGTATTTACGACATCCTACTGTAGCATATTACAGTATTTGACATATTACTCTAGTATATTACAGTATTTACGACATCCTACTGTAGCATATTACATTTACAATAATTACGACATCTTATACAGTAGTATATTATAGTATTTACGACAACTTACTGTAGCATATTATAGTATTTACGACATCTACTTTACGACATCCTACTGTAACATATTATAGTATTTACGACATCCTACTGTAGCATATTACAGTATTTATGACATCTTACTGTAGTATATTACAATATTTGCGACATCCTACTGTAGTATATTACAGTATTTTACATCTTACAGTAGTATATTATAGTATTTACTACATCCTCCTCTAGCATATTAAAATATTTACGACATCTTACAGTAGCATATTATAGTATTTACGACATCTTACTGTAGCATATTATAGTATTTACGACATCCTACTGTAACATATTATAGTATTTACGACATCCTACTGTAGCATATTATAGTATTTACGACATCCTACTGTAACATATTATAGTATTTACGACATCCTACTGTAGCATATTATAGTATTTACGACATCCTACTGTAGCATATTATAGTCTACTGTAGCATATTTACTATTTATGACATCTTTACTGTAGCATATTACAGTATTTACGACATTTTACAGTAGTATATTATAGTATTTACTACATCCTACTCTAGCATATTACAATATTTACGACATCCTACTGTAGCATATTACAGTATTTGACATCTTACTCTATTATATTACAGTATTTACGACATCCTACTGTAGCATATTACAATATTTACGACATTTTACAGTAGTATATTATAATATTTACTACATCCTACTCTAGCATATTACAATATTTACGACATCCTACTGTAGCATATTACAGTATTTTACATCTTACAGTAGTATATTATAGTATTTACAACATCCCACTCTAGCATATTACAGTGTTTACAACATCCTACTATAGCATATTAAAGTATTTATGACATCCTACAGTAACATATTAAAATATTAAAAAAACACGAGTAATACTGCTCACATTAAGCACCAACTGTAGTTCCAGAAACACACGCACACACACACACACACACACACACACACAGAGTTTATTCAATGAGGTGATTAAGCGCTCGTTTGAACGGGCTGCTCTTTTGAGGTCTTTAAGGTTCTGTCTCAATTACCTTAACGAGGATGAGTAATATAGCAAGTCCCCTTTGAAGTCTAAGAGAGAGCGCAAGAGAGAGAGAAAGTGACAGCAAGAAACAGGAAGTCACACAGAGAAGAAAGGTATAAGTCGAAGAAGAAGAGGAAGAAAAAGTGAAGAGAGACCCTTGAGCTGCTTAGCGGAGTGATGAGAAACTCGGCAGGCGGGCGCTGAAACACGTGTGCTGGCTTTACTTACTGACTGAAGTAGACATACGACTGCGGAGTAAAGATTTGCTACGGAACATGGCATTAACCCCGGAATAATACTGACAGGAAGCAGCTGTTTCATCCAAAATCATTGCCTCAACTTAAAAATCCTATTGGCTGTGTCATTGTACATACTTATCCAGAGCCACATACATTTATCTTACTTTTACATCACACTGAGCAGTTAAGGGTTAAGGGCCTTGCTCAGGGGCCCAGAAGTGACAATTAAGTGGTGCTGGGAAATGTACCCACAATCCTCTGATCAACAGTCCAACACCTTAAACCCTGAACTAGTACTTCCCTCAATATACTTCCATTTAAGTCCAGGCCGACTCACATTTTTATCCATTTTAAGGGCCTTACTTAGGGCCCAACAATGGCATCCAAGTGGTTCTGGGAATAGAACCATCAATCCTCTGAGATCTTGTTAGCATCATTTTTTTAATCTTCATAATTCTTTATTTCACGATGGAATTATATCAACTGTCCATAAGAGAAATCGAATATATTTTTCAATCTGGTTGCCTTTCCTCCAAAACCCCTCCAGCGAAAGGGTTATTTTGGAAGCAATTTATTCTGCTGAAAGTAACCAATGAATGCTACTGAGGCAGGCTTGAGTCTGATATTGATCTGGAGGTCAGCAAGCTCTTCTTCAGCTCTTTATAATCTGGTTAAGAAGATGAAGAAAAGCCAGCTGGCCATCAGGTTTGTTGAGTAACAGCGATGTTCTGATCAGGTTCTCCAGCTGATACCAGGTATTGTTATTTTGTCATGATGGGCCAATAGCGATGCTTTTGTATAGCTCTCTAATCAACGTTAACCTTTTTCCAGATAAAGTGATACTATTAATGTTTCCTTTGTTATAGATAAATATTTTTGTTATAGATTTGTTACAGATATACATTTTTAAAGTAATGGTGTTATATATGTAACTAAAAGTATGTATTGTTTTAACAAAGTACTAAATAATCCCAAATATTTATTTGAACATGCCAGTTTTTTTCATATTCGCTGTTCGTCCCACAGTGGCTAGTTCTTAAGTGCCGAAGTGTCATATTAAAAGTCCAAGCGCATCACGTGCATCCTCATGCGTTGACGTCAGCAAATTGCGATCAATCCATGAGATCGTTCAAGGTTAGTGAGTACCGATCGAGTCAAAGAATGTGATTATCGGCCAATGCCGATCAATCAGTGGATCTCTGTTGAGCAACCATTACTACCATATCGATTTATCGTTTTTGTGTTCATGATTGAAATGCTTTTTAATGATCTTTTGCAGCATTTAGAAATCGCATGTTTCCATACTATATTGTGTACGAGCATGCAAGGCGAGTGGTATGTCCAAATCCTTAGTATCCCAGTTTCCAAGACATTTTTAAATGCTTGAAAATGTAACTATTCAGTATCTAATAATCCAAGTTGATTACAGGTTCAGGGGAAGGTGTAGAAGACAGTGGTGAGACCAGCTATGATGTATGGTTTAGAGACAGTGGTGAGACCAGCTATGATGTATGGTTTAGAGACAGTGGTGAGACCAGCTATGATGTATGGTTTATGAGAGTGATGTATGGAGTTTAGAGACAGTGGTGAGACCAGCTATGATGTATGGGTTTAGAGACAGTGGTGAGACCAGCTATGATGATGTATGGATTTAGAGACAGTGGTGAGACCAGCTATGATGTATGGTTTAGAGACAGTGGTGAGACCAGCTATGATGTATGGTTTAGAGACAGTGGTGAGACCAGCTATGATGTATGGTTTAGAGACAGTGGTGAGACCAGCTATGATGTATGGTTTAGAGACAGTGGTGAGACCAGCTATGATGTATGGTTTCGATGGTTTTAGAGACAGTGGTGAGACCAGCTATGATGTATGGTTGAGACAGTGGTGAGGACCAGCTATGATGTTCAGACCGTGGTGAGACCAGCTAGATGTATGGGTTTAGAGACAGTGGTGAGACCAGCTATGATGTAGAGGACAGTGGGAGGCAGCTTTGTAGAGACAGTGGTGAGACCAGCTATGATGTATGGTTTAGAGACAGTGGTGACAGTGAGTATGGTTTAGACAGTGGTAGACAGCTATGATGTATGGGCCAGTTGAGTAGAGACAGTGGTGAGACCCAGCTATGATGTAATGGGTTTAGAGACAGTGGTGAGACCAGCTATGATGTGGGTTATGGTTTAGAGACAGTGGTGAGACCAGCTATGATGTACGGTTTATAGACAGTGGTGAGACCAGCTATGATGTATGGTTTAGAGACAGTGGTGAGACCAGCTATGATGTATGGATCCAAAAATAGGACATAAGCATGGATCATAAAGGTCCAAAGACATGCCTGAAACACAGGAACCTAAGATATACTCAAATGTAAAATATGTTTCAGTTCAGGAAGTTTCTGCGTCTGTTGTCAGGGCAATATGGATAGTAGAACATGTCAAATTAACACCAAAATGAAGCCATCGCACATACAGAGGAGTCTTAAACTTCAGCTTCGTTTGTCTTTTAATTCATTCCCCCGGCTTGTAACTCAATCACTCACACCTCTCATGTTTAAAGAGATTTTCCATGAGCCGGATATACAGTACATACATTTTCCAATATTCTGCACATTTATTTTTATTCAAGTTGAATCAATGATTTGCTCCCGGGACTAAAAAAAGGCTATGGCAGGAAAAAAAGTTTTAAAATTATAGCCCCCAGGGCTGTCACTCATTTACGTACGAACAGCCGCCTTCACTTTGATTAGAGAATTGCTGTTAAAATCAGAACATTTGACAGGGTATAATTATGTCTTGTAGAAATCTTTACATTAACCAACTCGATGTTCCAGCTTGGTAAGACGAGCACAAGGAAGAGGGAACTGACACACTAACAATAAAATGGTGATGCATCCTGAAATGGAAGATTGGGTCTTAAAACTTGTTTTTAGCTAAATACTAAAGATTTACTCTTTTTATTACATTATTAAAGGTGGATAATTCTGGAATTTTATGAAGTCAAAACCTAAAATTACCAATAGCGGACAGTAAAATGCGGCATACGAATCTTCTCCCATACGAACATACCGAACTGAACGCCAGCTAAGGTGATTATACGTAAAAAAACCCCAAAAAAACGTAAAAACCAATAGAGTTTACGAAGTTTACAGTAATTTTTAAAAACTGTTTCTAAAAGGTCCACCCACGATACCGACCTTGTCTTTCGTCAATGTTGCGTTCAAAAGCTACGTGATTTTCCGTGCATTTTTTGTTGACAGATCGGCGGAGTGGGTCTATTTATTTCATTTATTACATCCTTTTTCTAGATATTTAAAAACGTTTTTCTAGATGATTATAGTATTAAATATCGGTAATAGTTTTGGGTGGTTGGAACGACTTATTAGCATTTACAGGAGCTTTTCCTCCAGAACAAATGATGTTTGCATACCGATTCTACACTGTGGACGGAATAATATTAAGAAAAATGGTTTCTACAGATTTTAGTTTTAGTGTCTGGTGATGTCACGCTTTCCACTTCTCCTATTGACATTTAACGTAAGTATATTCGGGCTTGTATGTAGCTGGATGAGTCTATAATTGCGGATTTGCTTTTCTACTAAAAATAATGATTTCTTGTTGGCCAAAATTAGTCAATGTATCATTGTGTAATAAAATGTATTAACTTTACTTTCCTTTTGGCAATAAATGTAATGTATAAAAACCTAAAATAGTCATTTTCCCAATTCTATTGTTTAAAAATAACATTTTTTCTTACAAAAATGTCTTTTTATACATTTTGGATCAATTCTGTTACCCTTCCATGATTTTCTCCCATAACTATGTAAGAAACAGGAAGTGATGTCATTTTTCCTCATTAATAAGAAAGTTAACGTGTTGTTTTTTTATTTTATTCTGAACAGTTCTTATGTTCACAAGGAAATTTCACAAGGAAAACAGAATGTAGCATTGATCACACACAACTTAAAAATCTTTTAATCATGATTTCATTAGTGCTATGTGCTTTTAGCATTGATGCTAGCAAGTTGACATTTTGGCTAAAATGCTGGTTTCTGTCAAACTCGGTTACCGACATTATTTCTACACATAGACTAATTTGTCTGTAAAAGAGATTCGAGACTTGACATTCCGTCTTAAGTACCCTGTCAGAATGTACGCGTTGTTTGTCGAAGCAATCCTGACGATAACCTAAAAAAAAAAAAAAAAAACGCCAACGGGAGACGGGTGCTGTCTCAGCTCCCAGGAAGCAGGGAGACGGGTGCTGTCTCAGCTCATTTCCAGCCTATAAACCAGTGCCGCTTCACAGTTAACTTGATAAAATGATGCTCAGATTTGATCAGAACTCGTATTTATCATTAGCTTTATACATTTATACGCCTGCACGGTGCTGAGAGCCGACAGGAACGATATCTGCTCACCCTGTTTGCTTACTAACCATTGCGAGCTCTAACTCAGTAATCCTGTATTTACGACAGCTCAGATTCATTTTAGCGAATTAACTAATAAACTCCTTAGTAGTACACCAACAAACGTAGCTTCATTGATCTTCCATATGTGTTGTGTTAAGACTGTGTGTAAGCTACTTTTACATATGCCACAAAAAAACAAAAAACACCGGAGATCATTTATATACTGTATGAAGAGACCCGGCGACGTCCGCAACAGTTGTGTTGCATGTCCAGCAATGCGACAAATGACCAATACTACTTTGGACCAATACAAGCTTGTGTTTAGCAAAAACACATCACAAATATATAGAGATCAACCGATATTGATTTTTCTTTTAGCAACGAAATTAGGAAGCGGTGGCTCAGTGGTTAAGGTGTTGACTTGCTGATTAGAAGATCATGGGTTCAAGCAAGGCCCTTAGCTCTCAACTGCTTAGTTGGATAAATGTAAGTCTTCTAAATAAGAGGGTCTGCCAAATGCTTAAAAATTACGCTAAGTACCCTAGTCACACAAATGAACTGAACTCATATTGAATTATTTAATGATTTGTTCAATAAAGTACATAAATTAAAGCCAAATAAGTTACTAATGACTAGCACTGTTATTAACATCTTTACTTAAGATGTCATTCTGTAATTGCGGTTTTGCAAGCAATTCTCAAAAACATCCAAATATATCGCTGGATTCAATACAAAACGATATCCGATAATGGAAAAAGACTTAAATATCAGTAAAAATATCGTTTTAACTCATCGGTCGCTCTTTACTATAACTCTTTGCACTACCACAGGTTTCAGTTGCATACATTTGATATTATAATTACAAAATCCAATCTGTGCCAACGCCCTCTTAAGTTTTTGCCATTTAGCAGATGCCCCTATCAAGAGCGACTTCAATTTGTCCAGCCGAGCAGTTGAAGGTTTTACTCAAGGGCCTGGCATTGGCAGATTGGTGGTGCGGGAAATTGAACCCACAATCTTTCAATCAGTAGTTCAACGCTTCAACCACTGAGCTGCCACTTCCCCCATTTTAGTTTAATGCTACAAAAATTATTCACACTTACTCCACACTAACCTGAGGGCAACCTGCATCAATCTACACACCCTGTCATCTTTTCCCATCCTCATTTCATTCAATTCTCTCATCATGTCTGATTGTGTAAATGTTTTGTTGATAAATTACTTGGATGTGTGTAGTCTGGATGTGTGCCAGAGCTTGTTTTGTTTAGTGTCGATGTGTAGTCCTACTCGGGGTCAATCGAGTCTGGCATCTGGACGGGGAGGGGATCCATGTAGTGATGGGATTACAAGAGAATCTGCATCCGGGTCAATAATCAATTAGTAAAGTAGACCAATCACGCAACCGATAGACTGATACAGTATAACTCTATATCCATGTACGCGCATCATTCAGCATCACAGCAAAAGCTATCCTTAAGTTTACTCCTAGAAATCTAAAGCAGTGTGTTACAAAGCTAATGTTTGTAAGGCCGCGGACAAAGTGCATGACCCCTTGATTAGACGGATCAATAAGGTACGGCCATGAAGTGGCGCATCGATTCTGCTCATGACGATGCATTTAAAGCTTTCATTTACCTAACAAGGATAACCTTTCGGCGTGCCGACAATCAGCCACATACACTTAACAGCCATCTCGATACGGACACGCAGATCAAATCAGGACTGAATCTATACCCCGGATTAATGCAGACTCAGGCTGTCCAAATAAACTTCCCTGTTCACTCTTTATGAATGTTTAACATAACATTCCATGTTCAAAACACACAAATTACCCCGTCTGCCCGAGAGATGAACTCGCTAGTAACCTTTTCTAACTTAAATCGCCGGAAAGCTGCAGCAAGCCTAAAAATCCCCTGTGTGGGAACTGCTTGGATTTCGCTGTGCATCCTGTTGTGTCCTCAGGTGTGGACGTGTGATTGGCAATATGGAGAAATGCGTTTTTTTTGTGTGGATCGTTTCTATAATATAGATTTTTATTAAATTTTATATTTAATTTATTTTCACAGCAAATCTCTAGCGATTATACGGCCTGCGCGTTCATGGCCGTTTTTTGAATTGCCAACATTTACTTTATTTTATAAATGTGCTAAAACGCTAAAACCAACAAAAATGACTACTAAGAGAGCGCGTCAAGCATTTCGTTGACGTTGATGATCTTTACGAAAACGGAGCTAAACTGTTTTCCACAGTGTGTGTTGTGCTGCTGCGTTTTACACTTAAGTTTTACTGCGATAAATTACCGCAAAACACTGCAACTGCCAACATGCATCACATTTTGGTTTTTGTACTAAACAATAAAAAAACCCCGCCAGATTCCGTAAGGACTAAATAACACATTATATTTTAAAAGTATAATAATAATAACAATAGCAAATATATATATATATATATATATATATATATATATATACTTATCCAAAAACTTGGAAATGAGAACAGTTTAGGATAGTGTGTGTGTGTGTGTGTGTAATTTGAATTCTTGAGTCTGATCTTTATTTAATCACGATTTTCCGCCCACAGTTCAGCTCCACGCTTTTCATCTTTGTTTCTCAACGTTCTCCTGCTGACTGCTTCCTTCCCTTCCTGCCCACCTCTCTTTCACTCTCTCTTCTTTCACTCTCATGATAACTGGAACCTTAAAAAACTCTAAAACCAGCAGGCATAGAGGTCTGGACTCGGGGCTCAGCATTCGTTTACTCCTTCCTAGCTTGGCTTTCTCTCTCAGAGCTTTCTCTGCTCCGCTGCAGGTCAGCTTTTCTGTTTTTTTCCGGCTCCCGTGGCTGTTAGATCTTCCGTCAAATCCAGTTTTTTCTCCTCTATGAAAGCCTGCAGAAACTGCCACTGATGGCTCGATTCTGCCCCACTAATGAAGGCTTTCAACACACACATAGAGAGGGAGAGAAAGAAAGAAACGGTTTGATCAGGTATGCAGCCGTCATGTGGAACAGATTCGAAGGAAAGACTGACGTGGATGCTTCACAGCTGGATCCGGCTTCACCGTAGTCTTCTGATGTGCATGGAAGTCTTCTGATGTTTGTCTTTGTGTTTGTTTTTTTGCGTGTGTGAATGTAAACCTGGATTGTATAAAAGGCAGATGAAGTGATAAGTTCAGCTGGAGTCACTCTGGGGAATTTTTTTTTTTTTTTTTTTTTTTTTTTTTTCCGTGGTTATGACCTCACCGCTAACTATCAGCAGTGCTATCGGAAAGACACAAGGAGTAAAGTCAGACGTGTGATGAGACATGATGGGAAAGAACTGGGCTTTTGTTGTAAAACACATGCTTACATCTAATCCATCTCGAGAGAAAATAAGAGTACACGCCTTTCGGCTGTATAAACAGTTCATCCAGGCTGGAATTGTGTTAGTGTATGACATAGTGCTAGATTAAAAAGTGACGGTATGATTAAAGTTGTCTTACTTGAAAGAATACTAAAAGTCAAAATTACGAGAAGGTCAAAATTACAAGCATAAATTCAAAATTATGAAAATAAAGTGGAAATACTTTGAGAATAAAGGCATAATACTTTGTAAAATAAAGTCGAAATACTTCAGAGAATAAACTCAATATTTCGGGAAATAAATTCAAAATACTTAAAAGAATAAAGTCAAAATACTTTGTATTATAAAGTCGAAAAATACTTCGTATTATAAAGTCGAAAAACTTTGTAGACTAAAGTCATAATACTTCAGTCAAAATGCTCTTGAAATAAAGTCCAAATGCTTTGTAGAATAAAGTCAAAATGCGCCAGGAATAAAGTCGTAATACTTTGAGAATAAATCCGTAATACTTTGTAAAATAAAGTCAAAATTCTTTAGTAATAAATTCGTAATACTTTGTAAAATAAAGTCAAAATTCTTTAGTAATAAAGTCGTAATACTTTGAGAATAAATTCGTAATACTTTGTAAAATAAAGTCAAAATTCTTTAGTAATAAAGTCTTCGTAAATTCGTATACTTTGTAAAATAAAGTCAAAATTCTTTAGTAATAAAGTCGTAATAAACTTTGAGAATAAATTCAAACTTTGTAATAAAATACTTTGTAAAATAAAGTCAAAATTTTTAGTAATAAGTCTAATAGTAATAAATTCGTAATAATACTTTGTAAAATAAAGTCAAAATTCTTTAGTAATAAAGTCGAAATAC
>VCAZ01000069.1:0-35000 GCA_005784505.1 Bagarius yarrelli | reverse complement strand
TCTAGCTGATATTCTCCTGTCACCCACACAAACATTTTAGTATTTTTACATGCTTTAATGTAATTTTTTTTAAATGCTATATATCAATACAATCCATACAGCCCCAATAAATAAATCTATATTAACCTAATAAACAATGTTTCAAAGCAATTGAAATAACCACAAGGTTGTATGTAGTTTTGTACAACTTGCCCACACTTTACTGGTTCAGCTGTGTTTACATGTATTTTTGTAAGTGCTGTGTCTTCTTCTGCCTAAGAACCTAATTGCAGCCTTGCTCTACAGCGCCACACTGGTTAAACCACGCTACTGCAGGTCCTTTTATTAGATCAAAAGACTATTCGACAACAAAAACATTTGTTAAGAATTCTTTATCATTCTTTCCCAACATGCTAATCTAAGACGTTTCTATTTGTTAATGATGAGTCACATACTTAGAACAGTGTGTAAGTGCCATTTCATTTGAAACACACTTAAGAATTGGCAGTGAGTCAACACCAGCATCTGCTGGGACGTATAACCTTAGTTTAAAAAACAACATAATTGACAACTTTGTGTCCGTAATTAGTATTGAAATTTGTATTTTAATTCAAACAAAGTCGGATTCTGTTTGCTGTTTTTCTTGTACGCTTAGTCTGTTTTGTTCGTTTGTAAGTAGTCATATACAGACCGACCCAAAGCAGAGTGCCGCCATATTGATTTTCTTTTATGTGCAGCTTCTAAACATATGAACGTTAGGTCAGTGTAGAGCATTTTAGGTACTCGAGCAAGACCCTGTCTTATCCAAGCCCATAGTTGCATTGTGGGTCTTGGCAATAGAATGTCCTTGGTGACCTTAGTGCTCGTAGGAGCAAATAAATACTCCTAAATAAAAGTACTGGTAAAAAAAGTAATTTTGTTTAAGGGGTTGGAAATCCCAGGACCACCAAGGTGCCATTTTTGTTTTCTTAAGTAACCCTTAACTGCTCACTTGTATAATTAAAATGTAAGTAATTCGATTGGTCCCTGTGCATTCTGGGTTACCGTTCAGTTTCTAACTATCCAATCACAGTGACTTTTTACATTTTGGCAAAGTTGACCAATCATTGTAAAGCCCTGCCTACAACAGAACAACTTGCCACCAGAATTGTTTTGTTTCTTTTAAGATGTGCTTATAAGGATTTTCAGGAAAGATGAGCTAAACTGTTACACCATATGCAATGATTTGTTGCAATAAAATTGTAGAAGTATGTTAAAATTTCCTAAAAAACATTTCAAAATACATTCTATTTTAAAAAAAAAACAATCTCCCATAAAGTCAGTAATTTCAACCCGCAACTTTCACATATTCAGCTGCCAAATCTTTCTTCTTTGCCACCAGAAAAAGTACAGATTCATTGGCAATTGATCGCTAATGTTCCTGGTTATCGGTTAAGGAAATTAAATCAAATGCCCATCCTTAACAGATGGTGTTAGTTTATAGCAAAACATTGATTAATAGCCCTTGGTTGCATATTCACAATTCACCAATCATCTTTATCCGGTTTGACTCGTATTATAAACAATTCCGGGTGCCAATATTTTAGTAAAGAATAACATTTTGGATTTTTATTCAGATGTCTAATACTTATCACTATATAAAAGTAAGTCAAACTAGTGTTCGGTAGTTGTCGATGCCTTTGATGGCAGTGATGTGGAATATTTATTAGCAGTCAATTTTAGCATGTTTAAAATTTAAACTCTCATAAAGTGTCCTACATAGAGGCCATGACATCTGGCTTAAATAAAAAATGAGACGATCAGATGAGCATGTGTAACGGCTTGGACATCCGAATGTCATTTATACTACCCGCAACCATAGTACAACGGTCGGACAATACGTACTTACGTTACGTTGAATGTAGTATCTAATTTCGGTTTCGGAGGGATTCTGTTATTTTATTTTCATTCGTGTGTAGTATCACATGACCAGAAGTACTTTCATGCGTTTAGGTTTTTCACCAAATATCTTCTGCATAATTCCAAACAAGCTCGTTGCAGTAAAAAACTACCTCCAGTGATACTAATGAGCCACTAGTGACTCATTGCCTGTGTGTGTGTTTAAAATTCTGCTCTTTATTAGTTGCTACCTTGTAATTGCCTTGGTTCTTTTCTGAAAAATGTGACACCGACAATATCCGTGTGTGTTACATTTCTCTGTTCAGTTCCAAATTGGTTCTTCAGTCTTGTAGTAGACCAAGTACATTTTTAGGGCTATAAGCAAAGCAGCTATCTATATTTCCTTGCTTGGTTGAGTATTAATAACTCAACCAAGCTCGTATTTAGAGCTACGTGTGATTCCCTTCTGATTCAGATGGAAAAAAAGAAGCACCATAGTACAATGCTCCCACCACCATGCTTCTCTCTCTACGGGTATAGTATTTGTTTCCATTGCCAAGCTTATATGTGCTTATATGATGTTTCCGAAAATATCTACCTTGTTCTCGCGTTTGCAAAGAGCTTGCAAGAGCAGGCAAATTTTGGGCCCTTAAGCAAGGGCCATAACCCGATTCACTTGCGTAAAAGGAGTTCAGTGTAAGTCACTCCAAATATGGATGTCTGCTAAATGGCCTCAAATAAAATGGCCATTATTAAGGCGCCCGTTTCTAAACCCTAATTCCCACACTTTTGTTTCATCAAATTCGGTTCTCCTGTCAGTTTAAATATCTCTGAGCATATCCGTCACTCGATTACCATGTCTCCTGCTGCAGGTTACGCTCCTAATAAACAACAAATTGCTACTGTACGCCATCTGTGAAAGTCCAGGGAGACACAAAGGCACCTAAACACAATCATTCCTTTCATACTCAGTCCTGCTTCTGACATAAATCATGACCGCCGGCACTTCCGTCTCTGACCTGGTCGCTAAAACCGACGCTCTCTTGTCATGTTTCGTAGAGATTTCCGTGGCTGCACCAAATCCCCAAATTAGACTTGGCACTAATTTATACGCAGATGCTACATTCAGCTTTGTCGAAAATCGTCTTCAGCAAAGACGCAACAGCTCTCCAAAAATAAGTGATCAAAGCGCGAATGATGAAGGAAGCTGGAAGAGATGTCATCGCTGTCAGCCAAGTTCCAGCCGAAGCAGATAGACGGTTATTCCGTAAAGCTAGTAAATATAGCACGATGGAACGCTGTCAAAGGCGAAAGCTACTAATCAAAGCATCATTACTGCTCATTTCTGAGGAATAGACCATGAAAGTGTGTTATGGGAAATTAATTAACAACTGCCAACTCAGTGGGTTTTTTTTAGCGTTTATTTTTACCGTCCACTTTAAACCGTCCACTTTTAATGTGATTTAGCAACCAAGAAAATGAAAGAAAGATATATGTTTTATAGAAATAATAGACAATATAGGCACCCCAAAATATAGCAATATTTTGCTAATTCCTGCTTTCATTAAGTCTACCGACTATCTTGATTTGCCAATTTTCCTTTTTCCTTTTAAAAACGCTGTAGATCTATATGAGGAGATGAAGATCCAGCCCTCTACAAATCATTCCACAGGATTTCGACAGGATTTAGTTCCGCACTTTGACTGGACCATCTTTTTTTCTTAAGCTTTTCCTTTGTTCATTTGGTCCTTTGTGGTGGAAAGATGTTTAATCTGAAAAAAAGCATTTTTTTTGTTGACATAGATCAGTATTCCGAGCTACACACAGTTCCCTTTTGACTCGATCCCCAGTCACACATGGAGAGAGGAAACACCATAGTACGATGCTGCCGCCACCATGCTTCCCTGTGGTTTTGTTCGGCGTTAAGCCCACCTGTTCTTTTGGCAAATGTTTTGGAATAATGGTGGAAACTGTCTGACTTGTTCCTTACAGTATTATAACGCCGATTTCCTTTGAGCATTAGATTACAGTGGTAGCTCAGTTGGTTTGCATTTACAGCATTCGGAAAACAACCTTCTCCTGAGTAACAAACAAAACGTGCTTGGAATCTTTATTACATAATAAATTCTGGCTCTCGGGATTAGAAACTTGGAGTACCATAATATCAATTTATAAAATTTTGTGAAGTTGACTAAAATAGGTTTATAATAAAACACACAATCAACATAAATACATATATATATATACACAAAAATACCATGATAATACACATAAAATGTCCTCAGCTATACCAGCATCAACTAGGTATTTAGGAAGTAAACGACTCTGTCATTGGGGTAAGTGACTCTGTCATTGATGGATAGTTTATTCCACCACCTGGGTGCCAGAACAGAGAAATGAATCTCAGGGCAGACCTACCTTGTATCCCACTATGTGGAATAGTGGGACTGGGTTAAGTATATTCAATTCATTGTCTAAGGTACGTGTACAGAGCCAATGAAATGCATTTTTTGCATATCCCATCTTAGTAAGTTGGGGTCAGAGTGCAGGGTCAGCTATGATACAGCGCCCCTGGAGCAGGAGGGGTTAAGGGTCTTGCTCAAGGACCCAACAGTGGTTGACTTGCCGGAGGTGCGGCTTGAACCCAGGTGTTTCTGGTATTCAGATTAACAACTCAGCACCTTAACCATTTGAGCCACCCAGCCACCCTGCCACCCTAGGGGGCACCTTCCATAAGCAGTGCTAATGGAAAAAATGGTTAAGGTGTTGGGCTACCGATTGGAAGGTTGTGAGCTCAGATCCAAGAGCAACCAATGGTGCACCTGTTGGGTCCTTGAAGCAAGGAATTAACCCATCAGCTGCTTAGTGGGATAAAATGAGTTCATTGAGATGACTTTACTTACTTTTCATTTTCATAGTCGTGTGTAAACTTTTGGGTTAACAAACATCGTACTTGAACTATGTACGTCTTGGTAACAAAATGTCTCCTGCAAACTTATCAGTCTTGAAAAACGTTATCTTTCTTAATACTTATTAAATAAAAAATTACAGGATAGACACCGGCGTCTGACTGTGAATGATATGTCTGGCGTTCATTTTCTAATAAAAAATTATTCAGTGGCAGTGTCGTGTACCTGAGATTCAAGGTTAAAGTTTGGTTATCGCGACAGCCGTTTAAAGCGTCCTTCACGGATCAGTCTCTAATCCTCTTCCTTTCATTTATGATTTGTTATGACGCTGCTTGCGCTGGTTTTTTTCAACATTTTTTTTTTTACTTCCGCACTGATGCCTTTGATAAAAATACCGCATCTCATGATTTCGGGGTTAATTCTTTATACCTAATAGACAAGAAATTCAAATTAAATGTTTATTATAAATCAATATAAATGTTTGTACGAGAAAATTCTTTCGTAAAACTAGAAGCGAGGTAACGAGATGTTAATTTAGCTTCTTAGAAAGACGTCTCTACTGGCAACCTTTTGGGTTTAGTTCTACAATTGTAAAATTTGGACTTTTTAATGACTTTATTGTGCTTTTTCTACTTTTTAAAGCTTCATTGATGGAAAATACGACAATGCCACCGTCGCATCTGGCTTTTGCTACAGTACATGTTAAAATGGATCATTTCTATCCGGACTTTATACGTTTTACGGAAAAAAGCTGACAAGTTTTTTTAAGGAGTTAAATTAACACAAATATAAAACCAGGTACCGTCACGATATATATTAAATGTAAATATCATGGGAGGAATATAATATAAGTACGACAATGTTCTTTTATGAATTCCCAAAAAAATTGTGTTGTGTTGTGTAGCGGTATTAAGTACGAAAATATAAGTGTGTTAACTTAAAGCTAGCTAACCATGTCGCTTGCTAAGTACTAGAGTTGCAGTGATCAAGTAGGACGATGTCAATTACGTCCTTCTGTCCCGATCTGTCCTGATCAATCATGTCCTTAATTCTTTCATCTTGCCTATTTGATGGTATTTTATCCCTAACTCATACTATACTATACTATACTATACTATAATATACAGTAGCTTATTATATAATAGAACTATTAAGTGTATAGGATATAATAACACCAGGTTTGGGCAACTTATTTTCTTTTGGTTGCTTTGTCCTGCTTGTGTTTCTAACTACCCCTACCCTCTGCTAATTACCTGGATCAGGTGTGGTCATTCAATCACTGGACACTTTGGGGTCAAGTGAGGGAAGACCAGGTAAATTATCTTCCAGTTTCTAATGGACCGCACACACCTGATCCAGGTAATCAGCAGTGGGTAGGGCAGGGGTAGCTGGAAGAACTTTTGCTGGATTCTGTTTATACCCAAAAGTCGTTATTGTTACAACAACTCAGCACCTTAACCATAACCATTTCAGCCGATAGTGACCATTTGGACTTTGGCGTTTGGTAGACAACTTTATGGAAAGCAGCTTACGTTTATTTGATTTATCCAGCTGAGCAGATAGGGTTTAAGGGACATGCTCGGGGGCCCAGCAAAGGACAGCTTGAAACTATGATCCTTCGATCAGTCCAACCATCAGATCCTTCGATCCTTTCGATCAGTCCAACCATCTTAAACACTGAGATACTGTACCACTGTGCCGCAAATTGGTCTACTACTACTGTATCTGCTGTCTCTCTCTCTCTCTTTCTCTCTCTTTCTCTCTCTCTCTCTCTCTCGTTCTCTCTCTCTCTCTCTCACTTTCTCTCTCTCATTATGTCTGATCAGCCCAAAACGATTTTATTTTAAATTACCACCCCCCATTTCTGAACTGCCTGTATAACTACCACTGTAATCTGGGCAGTTGTCGTAGCAACCATTTTATCGCTCTTGGCAATCTAAACGATGTCTATGACCTCTGGCGTTTGTAGCCACTTCCACCTCCAGCACCCCCCACCCCACCCCTTTACTCTTCTCTTTCTGTTTTTGGCTTTAGTCTTTTTGTACTTCTCTCTAAATCCTCACTCATCCCCACTTTCATTCCCCCCCTCCCCCCCCAAACTCCCAGTTAATTAATCTCGAAAGAGCAGCATGTCCTTCCTGAAGTTCCACTTGACATTTTTATCCTGTTTTGTTTTTTTTTTTCTTTTCTATCATGTCTCTCACGTCTTTTCTAGCTGCATTTACTGTTAAGTGGCAGCAAATTACACAAAGCCCTTCAGCACTTTCCCCAACCCTTACGCAAACTCTGTATAAACGCCTGCAACCAGAAATCAAATGCGAAATAGAATGTAAATGTCTTTATTTTCAGTGAAATTAGTATCTTCGCATATCCCATCTTAGTAAGTTGGGGGTCTGAGCGCAGGGTCAGCTATGATACAGCGCCCCAGGAGCAGGAAGGGTTAAGGTTCTTGCTCAAGAACCCAACAGTGGCTGGCTGGCTGGTGGTGGTGGGGCTTGAACCCCAGGTGTTTCTGGTCTTCAGATCAACAGCTGGCGGTGGTGGAGCTTGAACACAGGTCTTCAGATCAGGAACTTAGGCGCTTTAACCATTTGAGCCACCACTGCCCTTGAACCCACAATCTTCCAATCATTAGCCACCATCTTCGGATCAACTATTTGACCCACCACTGCCCTTTTCACTAGATTAAATTTAGTAAAGTATTAATAAGCTAATAATATTAATAATAATACTTTAAGCTTACTCAAGTAAATTAACCCTTTTTTTTTAGCTAGGCTTCATACTAGTTTTTCAGTAGATTAGCCAACCCGTATTATTCCGGTAGGACTACCAGGTGGCCACTGCTGGGCCCCTAACCCTCAACTGCCTAATTAAATACAGTGCCTTAAAAAAGTATTTATGCCCCTTGAAATTTTTTCACATTTTGTCTCCTTACAACCACAAACGTAAACTTATTTTATTGAGAACACAAACTAGCACAAAATTGTCACGTGAAACGAAAATGATTTACGGTTTTTAAAATTTTAAGCAAACTAAATCCGAAAAGTGTGTGTCTCTCTCTCTCTCTCTTTATTGCTCTCTCTCTTTCTTTCTCCTTCCCTCTCTGTCCCTTTCTCTCTCTCTTTTTCCCTCTCTCTCTCTGTCTCTCCCTCTCTTTCTCTTCAACTCTCTCTTTCTAGCTCTCTCTCTTTATCTCTCTCTCTCGCTTTCTCTCTTTAACTCTCTTTTTAACTCTCTCTCTCTCTATATCTCTCTCTGTTTATCCTTCCCTCTTTCATTATCGCTCTCTATTTTCCCCTCTCTCTCACTCTCTCTCTCTCTCTCTCTCTCTCTCGCTTATTTATTTATTGAGTCACAGTGATTATATGTATAAAGTAATTTGGTTAAATAAAGGAATGTAATAAATGTCTCTCTCTCTCTCTCTCTTTATTTCTTTCTCTTTGTCTCTCCCTCTCTATCTCCCTTTCCCCCTCCCCGTTTCATCTCTTTCTCTTTATCCCTCCCTCTCTCACTATTTCTTTCTCATTTCTCTTTCTCTCTCTCTTTATTTCTCTCGCTTTATCTTTCTCGCTCTATCTCCCTCCCTCCCCTCCCTTTTCTCATTTATCGCTCTTTATCCCTCCCTCTCTCATTATTTCTCTCTTTCTCACTGTTTTTTTTTTCTCACTCTCTCTCTTTATTTCTCTCTATATCTCTCTCTCTCCATCTACCTCTCTCTCCCTTTCTCCTCTCTCGTTTAGCTCTCTTTATCCATCCCTCTCTCACTATTTCTCTCTTTCTCACTCTCTCTCCCTTTTTTTTCTCTCTCGCTCTTTTTATTTTCTCTCTCTTTATCTTTCTCTTTATCTCCCTCTCTCTCCCTTTCCCCCTGTCGCTTTATCCCTCCCTCTCTCACTTTTTTCTCTTATTTTCTTCCTCTTTCTTGCTCTCTCTCTCTCTCTCTCTCTCTCTTTCGCTTGACCACGCGTCATTTCTCTGTCCTTTATTTGTCAGTCTTGTCATTCAGAATGGCAGCGTTTGTAAACACACAAATTTTCCCCCAACAAATAAAAAAAAAAAGTTGTCGTTATTCTGTAAATCTAACTTTTATAGGTGACGCAACTCATCTTTCAGCCACACAGTCGAGTCGAGGAGCATCTCGCTGGCCAATTAAATGTGAATTGTGTATTATTAAGCAGGGTTTTGGCATTGCTTCATTCAGCTTTTAGACAGCTGCATGTGTGTGTGTGTGTGTGTGTGTGTGTGTGTTTGCTTTTAGGCTTATATCCCTGTCTCCTGTCTTACTCACCAATATTTTTCTTGACCAAAGCAAAAAGGTCAAGGTTAGCCTGAAAAATGCCTCAGAGCAAACAGCGCTGTGTGTGTGTGTGTGTATGTGTGTGTGTGTGTGTGTTTGTGCGTGCATAAGAATATAGTAGCAAAATAATAATACAAATAAAAAACAACAACTTGTAACTAATCTAGTTTTCCTTGTATTTCAGCAGAAGCAGTGAATTATTTTATTGCCTTTTTTTTCCAACAATCATTAAATTTATTCTTTCTTTCTTTCTTTCTTTATTTTAATCATTTATTTATTTATTTTTATAAAAGCATTATTTTTCAATTAATCGCTCAATATTTTAAAATTCTGTCATGATTTTTATTTAAATTTACATTTCTTCTTCTTTATTTGGTATTTGGCAAGGACCCAGCAATGGTTGGCTTGCCGGTGGTGGGGCTTGAACCCAGGTGTTTCTGGTCTTCAGATCAACAGCTGGCGGTGGTGGAGCTTGAACACAGGTCTTCGGATCAGCAACTTAGCGCCTTAACCATTTAAGCCGCCGCTGCCCTTGAACCCACAATCTTCCAATCGTTAGCCACCATTTACATTAACATTTGCATTGACAGCATTCGGCAGACGTCCTTCTCCAGAGCGACTTACATTGATCTCTTTTTATACAACTGAGCAATTGGGGGTTACGGGCCGTGCTCAGGGGCCCAGCGGTGGTGGCTTGGTGGAGGTCAAGTCACCACTTCACACTTCCTTTATTTAATGACTTGATATTGGAATCCCTTTTTTTTTCATTATGTTATATTTCACACCCAACAACCCAACAGCTAATCGAATTCATTAAATATTCATGAAATCCATTTTTTACACTATATGCTTCTATATTTAGCAAAAAAAATAGTAATTGCTGTAATATGTGCGATTAAAGTTTCAATTAAATATTGGCAAAGCTTATAAAAAGATTATTAAGCAAAGATAAATACTATGTATAGCTAAATATGCTGGAACACCCGAGCTTCACATTCAACATCATATTTCAAACTCTTCCTCTCACAATAACCTTCACACTTCTGGAAATGGGGTTCCCGTTAACTGTGATGATATGTGTTCCTTTACCTGCAAGAGTATTAGTAAGACTAACCACTAATGCTAATGGGGTGCAGTCAGTGTTCCAGTTCATCCATAAGGTGTCCAAGAACCCGTAGGTTTTTCTACATCATCCATGGCAACCTATTTCTCTAAAAAGGTTTGGAGGCTTTGTGCACACTGGAACTGTGTTTGGGCCTCTTGGTTCCGGTGAAGTAATAATGTAATACTACGACATACAGAGTCATTCTAGACAACTGTGTGCTTCCGACATTGTAGCAACACTGTGGGGCAAGAACATCCTGGCAGACATCCTTATCCGGAGTGACTTAGATTTTTTAAATGGGGGGTTAGGGCCTTGCTCAGGTGTCCAGCATGGTACCCCGATCTAACACCTAACCACTGCTCTACCAGTTCCCCCAATTGCTGTGCTGGTAAGGTGTCCACAAGCCTTTGACCATATAACATAGCAGGCACTATTATTGTACCAAGTTAGTGCTCCAAACTGCCATCTGTTCCTCCTGATTTCTTTCTCATGCCATTGCTGCTATTAATCCTCTCTGGTAGGTCTGTAATGTGTTATAACAAAAACCATCATTACCTGAATCAACCATTGACCAAAGCGAGGCAAGTGGAGTCAGCTGGGGCAAGAAGGTTAAGCAAAGTTCATAAAAATGATGGAAAAAATTATTTCAGGGGCAAAGGAGAACGAAACATCTTGCGGCGGTCTGTTCCAGCATGAGGCATAAGATGTAAACCAATGCACAGATGTGTTTCATTTACCTCTGTCTGACCTTCACACACATGTAAAGTTGGTTCTCACTGAGTGTGTGTGTGTAAAGACAACTGTGTGTTAGAGTCTAGGAGTATGTGATTGTGTGTCCAGATGTCGCCATGAGGTTTGAGGGCATCTTTCTGCCTTACAGATTTTTATTTGCGCTGGGTTGCCAGGTAAAGTTCAGAAACAAAGCACTATTAATCATTTGAAAAACTCCAGTCATACAAGTCAAGTCAATAAAAAAACATCCTATAAACGTAAATATTTGCATTTTTTTGTGGCTTGAACAGGTGGAGATTGAAAAGCTAGACTATCACCACTACCTGCCACGGTTTTTCGACGGCCTCTGTGAGACATCCCACCCGTACGAGTTCTTCGCCCGGCAAGGAATACATGACATGCTGGAACATGGTGGCAACAAAATTCTGCCGGTCATCCCTGAGCTCATCATTCCCATCAAAAGTAAGACAAACACCCAGACATAAATATACACAATGCAAGCTACGATTTAGCAACACATCTTATTATTCAAAAGAATAAAAGAGAATATAGATTAATAGTCTACCAGATTGATGAGTTGGAAAAAGTAGAAAGTGGAAGACTTGAATGAAGCCCACAGTAGGAAACAATGTCCTCGGACAGGTCGAAATACCTATTGCTGTCTCAATTGGGGCAATCAGTTGATTTTGAAGAAACAGGTTAAAGTGGGTCAATTATTAACAGACCTTCACCTCAGGGACCCAGCGGTGTTGTTGGGAATCGAACCTACAATTTACAACCTTAACCATGAGCCACCACTTTCCACCATAGTTATTTATTTATTATTATTATTAGGGTTTTTTTTGCCAAGGAAAACCCAGCGGAGACGGACAATATTTAATTCCATTTTATTGGTCTAGCGCTTTTATCAATGGGCATTGTCTCAAAGCAGCTTTACACAATCAAAGATAATTATACATTTTGAATAAAACAGAAATCAGTTTGTCCCTGATTGTCCCTGATGAGCAAGCCGAGCGCGACGGAGGCAAGGAAAAACTCCCTGACATGGTACTAGGAAGAAACCTTAAGAGAAACCAGACTCAACAGAGAACAGATGGCAGGAATTTTGCAGTCACACTTTGTGTGTAAGCAACTGTAGTCACAAGTGCTCAGAAAACAGCTGGAGCGTCTTCATGGTAAAGTGGAAGTGTCCTCAGTCACCATGGTGATATATATGTAATCATCATCTTCCATTGCTAAATCTTTGTGGCCAAACAAAAAGAAAAATGTTAGAAGGCTCATTCAGAATATTGTTATCATTGTCCATTGCTGTTCCACGTTGCTGTCTGTTCACTAACTACTTTTAGCTAGCTCCTGGGATAAAATTGTTCCTTCAGTTCTGATTTTTGTCCTTGAAACAATGACAGTACCTCTTTGAGCCAAATGCTAATCTCTAAAATCTGCTGATCTAAAAATTCTGGCTGACGATCCCATTTTAACCCAAGAGATGATTATCAAATGCTAAAACCCAGAAATGAGGTGGGAATAAAATAGTGATAATTGGAAAGGTTCCTGGCTCATTAAACGTTCCCGTCTTTTACAAGGTCAAGGTCAAGACCTCATTGTCTTTTAGGTTGAAGAACACTTGATGACAACAATCATTCTTCTGCAGGTCAATGGGACTGGGGGGGGTTGGTCTGGATGGTGTTAATAGACACAACACTACGGTCATGTTTACGGACTAGGACGTGTGTTGAATCATCTGTGTGGGTGTACATTTGAAGTTAACGACTTACAACGGCTGGGACACGACTTACAATTCTGGATTATTAAAAAAGTTTTTAAATTCACCCACCCGACAGTATAGCCTGGTGCTAAGTGTGTAGCATGGTTTTGGAGACCCAGATTTGTAGGCATGGAGGAGTAATGGCCCAGGACGGGTTTAAAGAGTCATTTTAAATCTTCTGGAAACTGCTCACAGATATGTATTTCTGGAGGTTCACTAATATTGCAGATATATATTTCTATCAGGAATTTGACTCGACGCAGTTACTAAAACCTTCCAAATGTCACCCGGCTCTGGCATTTAGAGAAGGCGTCGGTGCCCAAGGTTGCTTACTTTTAGAGTTCAATATGCGGCACGCTGACACATGAATTAATGATTACTTTATTCCAACAGATTTGCAGGCGGATGCACGCGCTGATAGATCGTTCTCTTCTCACCTCTCTCCTCTCCCCTCCTCTACCCCTCGCCCCTTTCCTCCCTCCTTCTCCCATCCCTTTGCTCCATCCCTCCACATGAGAAAGATGAATTATTGAACAATCCACCAGGCTAAATGTCACACCTGGGGGAAAATAGTGTGCCGTGGTTTGGTAATTAGAATTTCAATGTTTGTGTTTGAATGAAGACTATATGAACGAGTCATACTGAATGAACCATCAGAATAAAGCTGGTGGCCGGTAGCCTTAAGGAACAGACAGAAAATGAGACCGGATGTGGTTGAATGAGGCTCAAAAATCAATTTAATCAAATTGGCAGATTGATTTCTTCAATATTGTTATACGTTCAGTTCAGAGATACGAAACAGAAGCTAACAAACGGCCGCTATGTTTTACTGTGAGGTTTTTAGGGAAAAATAAGTAGAGTTATGGAGGCCTATGGAGGTGCTAGCAGGTATGAAATACTATAGGACCCCTAAACATTTTTTTCCAGGAACAATTATATGCAAGCTTTAGTATAATTAATATATATGTTTAAAAGAATCATTTAAAGCAACAAATAAAATATAAAAAATTACTCACTTACATGTGACGTGACGTTAATTGTAGCTACGCTTTCACACGTTTCGTAATGTAATAGCAATTTCGTTTTTAAAAAGGGGCTGGTCCCTTCCACCTTAGGTGATCTTGGAATTTACATTTATTTCCTGTTTCCATGAAAAAAAAACACCCTCAGAACAAAAACGTATCTCGCCCCACGGTTCAAAACGGTTCGGATACTGAGTCTGACACCGCTGACGTTTTTGCCAGGGATAGAAAGGTCTTTTTTTGACCTAAAACTGCTCTCAATAGAAATTCCTTTATTGTTCAAGAAATTTGAAAACTTGTAGAAAGCGTGACCATATTTATAGCGCTTATTTTTCCGTGTGGATAAACGTGCAAGAACACTACACACACAACTAGACTAGAAAAGTACTTATTTAGCTTGCAATGTTTGGAGAAACCCAAGGTTAAGCATATGATCCTAAGAACATCATACTGATGCTAGGACATTACATGTCATCAAAGAAAACATGGATGGAGTGATGGAACAGGGCACACCGGAGAAGAACTTAATCTCTCAGGCTGAGAAATTGAATTTGAAGAGAAGCTGGAGGTTTCAGCAATCTAAACCAAACATAAGGACAGAATAGCTCAGCGATGGCCCAGTCAAGCTACAGACTAAAACCCATTGAAATGGAAAAGTTTGAAGTTTTTTGGAGGGACGGTTGTAACCTTGAGAACGTTGCCAACAGAAAGTAATAATTTCATAATACTTTAATTCCATTTTGAAGCATTAAACCAATCCAGGTAGGGGTACCCAATAACCCAGCTGTTTAGAAGGTCATGAAATACACCTTCAGAATCATCAACACTTCCTAGGAAGAGGATCCAAGCCTAACTGAGCAATTCATATTTTTACTTGCTGACCGCTGCTATCCCTTCACGTCCTGGATTTGCCTCAAGGTTGGGAAAGGGTTGGTCTCTTCTGTCAAACACTAATGCACTGACAAGTTTCATTCTTCTTGTTAATTTTTCTGTCATTATTACGCCGTAGGCTTTTTGAAATGGCATCTCTTACGCTGATCTATGGTAAAAGCTCTATCCACTGATATCATCGCTTCCCACTTAATACCAGCAACATTTTGGTGCCAGTTTGGAGCCAGGATTACGGATCCTGCTCAGGCACCGGCAGTGCCGGAGTCAGTGCTCAAGAAATTAAAGGTTACTTTGACAGAACTTCTAAGATCCTGTGTCTGTCAGAAGGTCAACCATCAGGCAATACAACATTTGGCAGACACCTTTATCCAGAGCGACTTACATTTATCTCATTTATACAACTGAGCAATTGGGAGTTAAGGGCCCTGCTCAGGCCCCTTAGTGGTGAAGCTGGGAATTGAACCCACAATCTTCAGGTTGGTAGTCCAACATTTTAACCATGAGCCAACACTTCCCCTGAACCACAGGTCTTCAGATTCCAAAGCAACACAAACTAAGGCAATTACGAAGTGCCGCCAGAACAAGTCTGTGAACGTTCTTAAACAAATGTGAACCCAAATGAACATTTCTGAAAACAGAGAAACAGCAATTCACATCATCCGACCTAACAAACCCTCGGAAGGTCTTTTAGAAAAGATTAAAAATACTAGAGAAGATCTGGATATTACTGGGATATTTTTGGAATATATTTTTGTGCAAATACATTTACAAAATGAAAGATGAAAATAGTAACTTGAAGTGAAAGGGAAAATTTTTTATCAGCAATAAACCCAGCGTTATGCTACCAAATGACGTTTGCGCCTGCACAAAAATAGAACCTTACATAGCCCGGTCTTAAAATTTAGCCAGTGTACCTCAAAGTCTGCAAGTATTACAGTCATTTTTTCAGCAAAGATGTAAATTTCTCAACATTAGCCATGCTAAACACTTGACTTCCGTCGTGTTCCGTTATTCTAATGTGTAGTATTGGTGTGTTTATACTTGATTGCTGTTAGTCTATTACCTTTCTCTAAAAAAAAAAAAAATACTTAAAGGTTTGTTCTTTTTATCCAGTCAGTAGTACTTTCTCCCCTTTAATCAAAAAAAAAAAAAAATAGGAACCATAAGAGCTCGTTGTCTGCATTGATTTTCTTTCTGCGGTAGCTCAGTGGTTCAAGTGTTGGATTGCTAATCGGAAGATCGTGGGTTCAGTTTCCAGCTCCACTCTGAAGGATAAAAAAATAAAAGTTAAACAAGTATAAAGACACCCTTTGGCTACGGGCTTCTGCCAATTGTTTTCCACTGCCAGGTTAGTCTAGCGTCAATCCTAATGGGTAACACAATATATTAGCTAAAACTAAGCTCGGTAGCATAGTCACATTTTAAATATTGGTTATTTTTATTATATTCAAATTTGGATAAACATCTTGGCAAACTTTATCGATAGCCATGTTTAAAACATGAAGTTGTTGTAAAAGGAATGTCTAGCAAAAATGACTGAATTTTTTGCACAAAAAAACATAACAACAGGGTCATTTTTATTCGCTCTTTGTGAATATTGACCTAGTTTATTACTTCAATTTATTTATTTTTCTTGCTTTTTTGTCGTTATCTGACCTTCCACTTATGTCATCGCTTCGTCCACCTTCCACTTATGCGCAACAATACTGTCATTTGACTGCTGCATCGCTAAAGGCTGCATTGCAAAGGCGCTTCCTAAAGGCTTTCCCTTCTCAAACATTTGATCATTTCCAGCTGAACGCTATGAGTATTCGGTCAGCATTGAGTAATGAAGCTGACTCATGATAACAAACGATTTCCTGCAACTAGAAGCAGCTGTGCCGTTTAACCGACTAGAGATTTTTGGAATTCTATCCACCAGAGACTTCCAGCCAACGATGTATGTACTTTTAAGATAAACTGAATATTATTACAGCTTTGGGCTTCTCAAATCACTGCAAATCATTTGTTCATGCTAGGAACAATTAATCTGTAACCTCAGAGGAAGCAACGTTAACCAAACCTCTCGCACATCCTTTCACCTAAATCATTTCCAGATGAAAGCGCAAATCTGGATGTTCTACTTAAAAGTAAACGCCGCCCGAATTCAGATGGCTACGGAGATTAACAGATCTCTATGATCTTATTTAAGTCAGGATCGGAGCCTTGCAGCAAAATCATAAAACAGGCTAATGTGTTCTCTTCAGGTCACAGCTATCTGATTCGGACATTAGTCTTACTAATGAGATGATGCGTTTCAGGCAGTTCATTTTGTGTTAGACTGGATTTTGTTTCCTCCACCGTGTTATAGAAGTAACAGTAATTCGACTATTATTAGATTTTAATGAATAATCACACATTTACTTAACACATCATCGATATATCACCTGCTTTTATCTGTTTGTTTTTTTATCATCTACAGATTTGCATCAAATATCATTTTCCATCACAAATCATTTTTTATTTCGAATGCGTTTGGAAATGAATGGATGGAAATGGGAATCTGTGGTAATGGTGCATGAAGCGCTCTTGCTTCATCGTGATTGGTCGGTTCAACATTGAATCTTACACTACTTTTTACACTACTCTGCTGATGAGTGTTTATTCTTATTATAATGCTTTTTTCCCTGCATGGAACAACGGGACATAAGCATCCCGAAATTAAAGAAATCAACAATTTAACCTAATGAACAACTCAACCTAACTTGTATATATGGAAATAACCAAACCATCAGACCAACCAAAAAAACGAGCCTTTACACAGCAATGTCTATTCCTGAAACCTTTCCTTAAATATAATTAGTGTTTATTTGTTCACTTCAACTCCAATAATAGTCATTTCTGCTACATTGTTTTTTTTGTAATTAGCGGCTGTGATCAAAACACCAAGCGGTTTAACAAGAAAACAAAGAATAAAGGTCAGAGCCAGGAAAGGCAGTCCAATGGTTCGGGTCTGTTTACAATGCAACACACAGCAGGGTGGAACCCGACAAACTACTGACTAAATGTTATAGTCTTAGTGTTTTTTTGGGGGTTTTTTTACAAATAAATTTGCTTAACTCATGACCTTAGCACGAGTGGTGGGAAAAAAAAACATTTGGACAACTGCTTCCTGATCCAGAGTGTTTGGATGAGTCCATCCCAGCGCAGTCTGCTTGGAAACAAAAAAAAAAACATGGCTGACATCATCAAGCAGAGAGCAAAACCAGATGTTTCTACTATACGCCAACCTCCAAAATGGCTTAAAAAACATCATGATCGAACAAGTTATAACATTGTCCAATGCATCTAACAGGAAACAGATGACCAGGAAAGATAACAGACCAATCACAGGACAGGGCCGGAGATCGGACTGGATCCAAAACAGAAGTCAAAACTAAATAACTGATTAAAATTAGCCTCAAGCTCAAGTGAATGTATTTTCTGTATGAGCTACAATATAATCATAGTATTTTAGCCAGTTACCAAATCTCAAAACTTAAGCTAGCTATTTCTTGGTATCTGTGTATGTCGAGCTTTCGTTAAACGAGTCTCTGTTGCTATAGAAACGAGACGGCACAAAAACGAGAGCATTGAACGTTTACAGGTTTGTGTCACCGAGGTTGAGGTTGCAGTAAATAGTGTCCGAGGAAATAAATGATTAAATTATGATTCTGTATAAGGAAATGAATCAGCATCTCCTGACCAATCAGAGTGGAGAGTTTCTGCAGCAGTATGATGTAATCAGATAAACTGGCGGTCTGGAGTTTTACTGAATCCCAACGTCTGTTTATGTTCATACAGTCTGTCACTGTCTCTCTCTCTTTCTCTCTCTCTAACACACTGTCTCACTTTCTTTCTAATTTTCTCTTTCTCTCTTTCTCTCTCGCTCTCTCTCTCTTTTTCCCTCTCTCTCTAACACACACGCTTAGTTTCCCCCTCTAACACACTGTCTCACTCTCTTTCTAAATCTCTCTCTTTCTCTTTCTCTCTTTCTCCCGCTCTCTTTAACACACACTCTTAGTTTCTCCCTCTAACACACCGTCTTACTCTTTAATATGCTCTCTCACTGTCTCTAACACACTCTTTTACTTTCTAATACTTTCTCTTACACACTCTTACACTCTAACACACTCTCTTACTCTCTAACACACTCTCTCACTCTCTCTAACACACTCTCTCTAACACACTTTCTTACTCTCTAACACTCTCTTACTCTCTCTAACACACTTTTTTACTCTTTAACCCACTCTCTTTTTCTAACACACTCTCTTACTCTCTCTAACACACTCTCTTACTCAAACACTCTCTCACTCTTTTTAACACACTTTCTTACTCTCTAACACACTCTCTTAGTCTAACACAATCTCTCACTCTCTCTAACACACTTTCTTACTCTCTAACACAATCTCTCACTCTCCCTAACACACTTTCTTACTCTCTAACACACTCTCTTATTTTCTCTAACACACTCTTGTGCACTCTACCTCTAGCTCTCTCACTTTCATACACTTTTCCTCACTCTCACACTTTCTCTCTCTCGCCTTTACACACTCTTAGACTCTCTTACTCTCTTACATACTCTCTCTCTCTCTATCCCTATCTCTTTCTCTCCATCTCTTTTGCTTATCTTAACATTATCTCTCTCACTCTAACACTCACTTTCTAATCACACCAGCTCTAATCACTCTTTCACTCCTTTTAACACTCTCTATCTCTCTTACTCTCATGCTAACACTCTCCCTATCTATAGCTCTAACACTCTCTCTGTCTTTCTCGATCTAACACCCACTATCTTTTTACACTAACACACGTTTTCTCTCCTTTTCTCTCAATTCAATTCAATTCAATTCAATTCAATTCAATTCAATTCAATTCAATTCAATTCAATTCAATTCAATTCAAGAGCTTTATTAGCATGACTGTTACAATTACAGTGCAGCCAAAGCGACGGTATTAATAGGTTTAAATAAGAAAAATGGCAAATAAATGACAAATTTCTCCCTCTATATATCTCCCTCCCTCTGTCTCTCCCTCTCTCTCTCTCTTCCTCTCTCTCTCTCTGTCTCTCTCTCTCTTTCTAACACTCTTTTTTTTAATCTTGCTTTTTCTTGTGCACTTTTCCGCCTTCAAACAGCCATTAATGCATCACCTGGATTTGATTTGAAAAAAGTTTGTGTGCGTGTGTGTGTGTGTGTGTGTGTGTGTGTGTGTGTGTGTGTGTGTGTGTGTGTGTGTGTGTGTGTGTGTGTGTGTGTGTGTGTGTGTGTGTGCCCGTCTGGGCTTATTTTGCTTTAATAGAGAGCGGATTACTCTTATCAGGCTGGGCTAAGTGGAGGACCTGCAAATGCTAATGCACGCTCAGACTGATTTGCGTGAGCATGGGTTATCGCTTCTTCAGGGAACAGCACCCCCCCACACACACAAACACACAAACACACTAGTTTGAGAAATGAAACATTGTCTAATAGTGTTGCCATCAGCAATTTCAGGTCTAAACTTCCAGCACTTCGGGTCACACGCCTCCTCTTTCTCATCTTGATGACAAACCAACTGGTAGTCAGACGTTTAAAAAGTTATTTTTTATCCCCACTTAACCAGGACATGTAATAAAAGATTAGATTATAAAAATATTTACTATATCCGAAAAAAAGACAGCCGTTGTGTTTTTTTTTTCTGTCTCAGACGCTTTAAACACGAGGAACCGGCAGGTGATCTGTACCACGCTGAAGGTCCTGCAGCACCTGGTGGTGTCGGCGGAGATGGTAGGAGAAGCTCTGGTGCCGTACTACAGACAGATCCTGCCTATCCTCAACCTATTCAAGAATATGAACTGTAAGTCGAACGCACAACGGACAGAAAGACAACCTGCGCCTAAACAAACACACAGAACCAAACAGCACAACACCACCCAGGACCAAAAAATCACAACACCATATTATAGTTTCCACTCATAGCCAATTCAAGCAAAACAACACAATAACAAAGCGACACACATGAGCGTACGCTACACACCACAACAACATCCACCACAATATGGTACGAGTCAGCAAATATGCTGTCACATTGGGGAGGTCATTACACACACACACACACATATTTCAGGCCAGGAATCGATACCCACTTTGACCTATTTGGCTTTGTTTTTCTGTGGCATTAAAGGTTTTTTTTTTTTTTTTTTTTTTTTTTTAGATAGAAAGAGAAAAAGAGTGTGTGTGTGCATGGTTGTGTGTCGCCTTCTTCAAAATTTGCTTTCAGATGTATTTTGACGTGCACTCTGAAAAAGTAAAAAACATTTTTCTGCATAACAATGATTTATTGGTTCAGAGTAAATAGAAGAGTTTTTATCACCTACTCACAGATCTAGACATGATTAATCAATGACCGATAATCATCTTTATCACCATTCTAGACTGGTGGAAGGCGAATAGAGGTGTGGTTTCCCAGAGAAAGCAGAACAATCAACACAACTTAATGGTTTAATTGATTGATTATAGCTCCTCATAGGGATAAAGTTAGACCAAACCTCAACTTCCTTAGTTTCTTGGTCCTTCACAACATGCACTTAATGCATTACAGCATTGCCTCAAATGTAAATGTCCATCATATCTGAGTCTGAGAACTGGTCTCCTGTAGCTGTCCCCCACACTTGTTAAAATTCAAAAACACTTAATTTCCTGTTTCAATGAGCAGAGCGACTCCATCCGAAATCACATAAATCCATACTATATAATCTCCTTCGCATGTGAGTAGAAACAGTACGTGAAAAGGTTCCCGAATGATCTACACGATCTACTACTTCCGCTAAGATTCCGCAGCAGGGACGGCATACTCATCATCCAACTTTAAATTTACCCTGTTGTGATGGGGGTATGTCCTGTGACAAAATCAACATGTAGTGCGTCCGAATTTCAATTCATACTACATGTAACTCAGGTAGCATGTGATTTAGGACGTAGCAAATGTTAAAAATAAAAATCTCGATTTTTAGGTGTTGGCATGAAACACCCATTTTGGTGTGTGTTTGTGTGTGTGTGCATGGCAAGTCGTTGTTCTTTTAGCAATGATTAACCCAATTTGGTTTGTCCAGCTAGATGCTAGATGTATCGTCTAGGGGAAAAATAACTCTTATTTATATTCATATACAGCCACAAACACACACACACACACACACACACACTGTACCTACTGGTTTCCATTTTTCCAGCCCAGTACACACATCTACAACAAATGGCTCCTAATGAGATCTAGTATACAGTGTGTATCTACTGAATGTCATTGTGTGTGTGGGGGGGGGGCAGCAATGTGGTGCATGCCTAATGCATACACAATGTGTGAAAGTGGCTTAAAGGGAACAGAAAAGATAATTAAATCTTTTACTGCAGACACACACACACACACACACACACACACAATTCTGCAAGATCAAAATGAAGGTTTAAGTGTTTTGTGTATGTTCAAAACTTTTTGAATACATTTTTTAATCAGCCCGAAAAAATGTCAGTCTAAGTAATAAATTTAAACGACTAAAATAAACGGATTACAGAAAAAAATGCACTGCAGCAAATCGATCCAAATAATGAATGTTCTTTTTCTACAATTTTTTATTGCAACATATTTTTATTTATCCGTCATCTGTATTCACTTCATCCTGATCAGGTTCGATTCGATATTTAATGATTCAATATTTAATGATTCGATATTTAACAATTCGATATTTAGCGATTCGATATTTAACGATTTCATATTCAACGATTTGTTATTCAACGAGTCCATATTTACCGATTCCAAGTTTAACTATTCGATATTTAACTATTCAATATTTAACAATTCGATATTTAACGATTCGATATTTAACAATTCAATATTTAACAATTCGATATTTAACGATTCGATATTTAACAGTTCAATATTAAACAACACCACTGAATCTGTCAGGACAGGATTCAATATTCTAAAGATTGTGGGTTCAATTCCCACCACCAAGCGGCCACTGCTGGGCTCTTGAGCATGGCCCTTAACCCTCAAGTACTTAATTGGATTAAATCGTAAGTCCATCTGGATAAGAGCGTCTGCCAAATCCAGAAAATGTTAACGTAAAACTACTAAATCTGATTCAATACAATTTTGACTCACCTCAATGATTCGATATTTTTCTATACCACAGAATTATAGTTATAGTTGAATTATAGTTGTAGAAGTTTAATGTCGAAATTTCATATTATACAATAGAATTAAATCTGTTACAATCCAATTTCACTTCGAAGGGCAAATATTTTAATATTTAACGATATTTTATCACTGAATCGACTACTAATATGATTCATGATTCAGCAGTGGGATATTTGACAATACTGACAAATCCGATCCGATCCGATACGATTGCGATCAGTCGATACTTGCCTATACTTTCCAATCGAATCCCACAATTCTTGTTGTTGTTGATTGGAAGACCAGGGTTTAAGCCTCACCACGGCCAAATCCATCACTGTTGGGTCCTTGAGCAAGACCCTTAATCCTTCTTGCTCCAGGGGCGCTGTATCGTAGCTGAACCTGCACTCTGACCCCAACTTACTAAGGTGGGATATGCGAAGAAATAACATTTGACTATATGTTGTACTGTGTATAACCATGAAATTAAAATGTAATATTATTACACAATATGGACTCAATATTAGATATTTGACCATATTACAGAATTAAGAACCTCAAACACGATACAATTCAACAATTTAACTTAATTTACTATGATAGTTAATAATATTTCAGGTCTTAAGGCGGTGCATTGTGATATTTAACTGCGGAATCTATTACGATGCAATGTTGATTCGGAATCTTTACTTTGATTCACTTCCTTTAATCGAAGCATTTTTCCAAAAGCTTTAATTTGATACGATTGTGTTCGAATTCGTTTTCATCCTAACGATTGAACCCCACAGCTCGTACAGCTGGTTTTTCTTCTTTTCCACCTTAAATTTGTTTATTGTCGAGTTGAACTATTTTCATGGTGTGTTTTTACGGGGATTATGTAAATGTGTCGAATTGCTGGAGACATTGTGAGTGAAATGTCTCCTCCGAGCCCCCAACGCCGCTGATTTCCGGCTCTGAGCCAGCCGCTTTCCGCTGAACTCATTTCGCGGCCTGTTTTGTGGTGGAAAAGCGGAATGGGGATTAGACAGATTAGACGCCGACTCCGAAAGCAGATTGATGATTTTTTTTTTTTTTTTTTTTTGTAAAGCTTGTATTTGTAAAAAAAAAAATAATAGGAATTGAGGACTAGGTGTGTGTCTGCCATATGTCTCACTCAGGGGGGTTACACCAATCTGACCACCCGCAGGGCACTTGCTTGCTCTGACTGCTCACTCTCTCTCTCTCTCTCACACACACACACACACACACATACCCAAACATTTTTTAACCCTATCATTATCTTCAACACAATAATGAAAAAAAAGGCTTTTGGCATGTCACTTTCTCTCTCTCTCTTTCTGTCACACACACACACACACACACACACACACACACACACATTCTTTCTTATGTCTTTGCACTTTTCACAGTAGGCATTAATGGCCCTTTACACACTGGCCCTCCCACAAGCAGGGAAAATGACTGATGTATTATTATATACACTGTATAATGTGTGCGTGTGTGTGTGTGTGGGGGGGGGGGTAGTGTCAATATGCATGGTGTGTATTCTCAGCAGGTCAGTGTCTTCCAGCCAATCAGATTTGAGTAGGTGACTAATAAAGGTCTCATTCTCTCTCTTAAACACACACACACACACACACGCACAAACACACGCTCATGCAAATTTCCAGACATGCTTCTATACAGCTGCCCTCATGCACCGACACACACCACCCCGATTAACACTCCTGCACCAGCACATGCTCATACATACGCATGAGATTTGCATTTATATACACATCTACATTCATACCCATACACACACACCACCACCATCATATTTTTAAATTTACTCATATTTATCAGTAACACACACATACACACACTCTGTCTTTCCCTCACACACATAACACACACCCACACACACACACATTACTTCATTCCTGTCCATCCCCTATGGCATCCTGAATATTTTCTTCTGTCCCCTGTTTTACCCACCAACTTGACCTTCTCTTTCTCTTTCTCTCTCCTTTCTCTCTCTCTCTCTCTCTCTCTCTCTCTCTCTCTCTCTCTCTCTCTCTCCCTCTCTCTCTCTCTCTCTCTCCCTCTCGCTCTCTGTTATCAAAAGCTATTCTAACTGTCATAATGGGATAATTCATTAGTCCTCCTAATTAATTCTGCTCTCAGTGAGATTAGCCGCCCTGTAATTGATGCAATAGAGGGAATTTCATGTCATGGTGTAGAATTCACGCTGGCCTCAGTTCACACACACTGAGCGCTCCGTGCCCCCCGTACTACACTCGCAAGCCCGACCACGCCGCGGCACTGCACACCTCTTCACTACCAAACACCTCTTCACCACCAAACACCTCTTCACCACCAAAAACCTCTTCACTACTAAACACCTCTTCACCACCAAACACCTCTTCACCACTAAACAACTCTTCATCACCAAACACATCTCAGTAAGTACGAAACACTCTCTTACACCACCAAACACCTCTTCCCCACCAAAAAACTTCTTCAGTACTAAACACCTCTTCACTACTAAACACCTCCCCTACTAAACACCTCTTTACCACCAAAACCTCTTCACCACTGCACAACTCTTCATCACCAAACACCATCTTCACCACACCAAACACCGCTTCACCACCAAAAACCTCTTCACTACCAAACACCTCTTCACTACTAAACACCTCTTCACCACTAAACAACTCTTCACCACCAAACACCTCTTCACCACCAAAAACTTCTTCACTACTAAACACCTCTTCACTACTAAACACCTCTTCACCACCAAACACCTCTTCACCACTGCACAACTCTTCACCACCAAACACCTCTTCACTACTAAACACCTCTTTACCACCAAACACCTCTTTACCACCAAACACCTCTTCACTACTAAACACCTCTTCACCACCAACACCTCTTCACTACTACTAAACACTCTTTTACCCACAACACCTCTTCCTACTAAAACACCTCTTCACTACTAAACACCTCTTCACTACTAAACACCTTTTCACCACTGCACACCTCTTTACCACCGAATACCTCTTTACCACCAAAGACCTCTTCACCATTGCACACCTCTTTACCACTGCACAACTCTTCACCACCAAACACCTCTTTACCACTGAAAGCCTGTTGGGATTATCTTATTAACACGCTGTACTAATTCAGGCTGAACCTTTGTCAGATTTCTAGGGAATTATTATTAGGTGTTTTCTTATGGAGCGATGTGTTCCAGGCTTAATGTAAACACCTCAGTCTAAATTAAAATGCCGAAATCGGGGGTGTCCAAACTCAGTCCTGGAGGGTCGGTGTCCTGAAGCTCCAACTTGCCCAACACACCTACCTCTAAGTTTCAAGTGTTCCTAACAAGATCTTGATTACTTGGTTCAGGTGTGTTTGATTGGAGTTGGAGCTAAACTCTTCAGGACACCGGTCCTTTAGGACCGAGTTTGGACACCCCTGGCGGAATCCCCAATCGGAAAGTCATTTAGGTTCAGAAAGTGAGGAGGGATAAACCATTTCATGAATCGATTTTTGCATGTAAACGAGTCATTCCGAATGATGTAATTGTATGTTTTTCTGCACAGGCCTGGTCTTGATGTAATTTCCTGGGAAAACAAAAGATTTTTTTCATTCTTGTTCACTTAATTCCAGTGGTACAACTTGCACCAGTCCTTGCTACATGGGGAGTAAATCAATACTCAACAGTATCAACCGGATTCTTTAGACCAGCGGGTTCCCAAAAGAGGTGTCCTGACCCACAAGGGGGCCTCAGAAAGCTCTGTGGGGAATCCCGTCATATTGCATTAGCTAACTTTATTCATGATCCCCTGGTTGACCAAACAATTTGTAATTTACCCCCCACAAAAACAACAGAGTCTCACTGATTCGCCTTTAGCAGCCGGTAGGAATGACCCTGGCATACTGGACCCAGGTAAGGAGGCTCTTACCAATTCGCGTTGCAGTGCAGCAATACTGGAACCACAAAGTGCAGGAAATACCAAGAACATTTTAGTTACAAGTATACTGGTTAATGTTACCGTGACATCAGGGCTGCAGCAATCTTAGATGGTTACGTGTTGTATAAACAAAATTTCAACGTTCATCCACTATTTGAGTATTAACGCGTAACATACGATAACGTAACAGAGTGAAATTAAAGTTAGATAAGGTTTAACTTGAATGATGTTAAACGAGTTTCATACCATATAGTATGAAAGTATACGAGTAAAATGCTCTCCTCACCATCAAGTACACAAGGACAATCTGAGTCCATCTAGAAAGAAGCACAAGATTAGCAAAAAATAAGAAGCTATTCTGGTCACATGTCAGTGGTGTAGCGGTATAGCGCCGGCTTTGAACGCGCACCAGCCCAGAACAGGCCTCGGTGGAAAATCTCCATCACTGATGTCAGGTGAGGAGGTTCCAGTTCAGGTTTCAGGTGTCCAGGGGGTTTTAGTGCAGGAGTCTCAGGTCCTTGGACATCGTGATAATGGAACAGGTTTGTGTGTTTACAAATATCCTTTGAACTGCTATACAGTTCCACCAACATACCACCAAGATGCTTAATGATAAATGTTACTTCTTACATTTTATCTCTTTATAGTTCTTTTTAATGCTTCGTCCTCGGGTTCACATACCGACACTAGAGCCTCCTTTTCCAACATTTCCATAAAAGTTCAATAGATCAAACACTCCACACTTTATTTTTTTTTTTTTTAATGATCCACTAATATATAAGTCACAGCTGCTTTTACCTAGAATGAATGCCGACCAATCAGATTCCAGCATTCAACAGCACTGTGTTCTAATCCTGTTTGAAATACATATGTGAAAAAAAAAAGCGCAAAGGGTAGGACAGCGTTTCGTCTGTCGCTCCTTGTCTACATCCTGATGCTGACACAAAATCTGGGACTTGACCCGTCGCTGTAGACGAGGGTTATATGTGTGTGTGAGTGTGTGTGCTGAGGAGAGAGAGGGACCAGGAAAGTAATAAACACGAGAGAGAAGCAGGGAGCGTGATTTAGGGATCGATGGCTGTGTCGCTGACTCGGTTGGCTTGTCAGATAAATAATTCAGCGAGGTGTCAGTGTAAGTCGTGTAACATCCCGACCCCGGGTCATCCCTGAGTGTGTGTGTGTGTGTGTGTGTGTAAGAGAGAAAAAGAGAGAAAGAAAGAAAGATATGTGTAAGTTATGTTTAGTGTGTACTGTAGTGTGTGTTAGTGCTGGGCAAATGGGTTGTAACCACCTGAGCTCCGTTTCAAAACGCTTTCTGTCCCTTCTCTTTCTCTCCTCTACCCCCAGTAATATCTCACACACTTCTGTCTCTCGTTCTCACTGTCTCAGTCTCTCTCTCTCTCTCTTTCTCTTTCTGTGTCTCTGTTTGTCTTTGTCTTTCTCACTGTCTCTGTCTCTCTTTGTGTTCCTCTGTCCGTCTGTTTCTGTCTGTAGGTGTGTGTGTGTGTCTCTCTCTCTCTCTCTCTCTCTCTCTCTCTCTCTTCGTCTTTCTTTATCTCTTTCTCTGGTTCTCTCTGACGCTCTCTCTTTCAGAATGGATAGCTGCATTGCTCCTGCAGTACTCATCGGTCAATAGTGACAGAGCCATCTAACCCTGCACTGCTGACTGGCACAATTGCTTAGACTGCTACACACACACACACACACACACCACACACACCACACACACTCAGAGCAGGCCACACAGTCTGCTTTTTACACGAGTACAGCATGCTTTTTTAGATTCCAGTTCCACATGCTACACAGATGAGTGTCTATGTGTGAAGGTCAGAGTGAGGTTAACAAAAGCTTGTGATAGCTGTGTGTGTGTGTGTGTGTGTGTGTGTGTGTGCATGTGTAGTTTATGGGTGTGAATGTCATATTCTACAGCCCATCTTGAGCTACATTGCCATCAACTTCATTCATCTATCTAGACATCTACTGTATTCTATTCATCCATACATCCAGCCAACTGTCCATTCATCTGTCTATTCATCCATCCATCTATACATCTATTTAACTGTCCATCCAGCTGTCCACCCGTCCATGCATTCATCGATCCAACTGTCCATCCATCTATCCATCCATCTATGCATACATCTATCCAACTTTCCATCTATCTATCTATCTATCTATCTATCTATCTATCTATCTATCTATCTATCTATCTATCTATCTATCTATCTATCTATCCATCCATCCATCCATCCATCCATTCATAAACATGTATTTATGGGTACAAATATAACTTCATTTATCCATCTAGACATCTTCATCCATCTATCTAGACACCTTCTGTCTATTCATCCATCCAACTGTTAATTTATCTGTCCATCCATCCATCCATCCATCCATCCATCCATCCATCCATCCATCCATCCATCCATCCATCAGTCTTTAAAAATCTTGTAGTTATGAGCACTAAGTTACATTTGTACCCATAACTACATGTTTATGAAGCTTAGTGGTGACTGCTGGGCCCCTGAGCAAGGCCCTTAACCCTCAACATCTCAGTTGGATTAATAAAACTGTGATAAATGCAAGTTGATCTGGATGAGGGCGTTTGCCAATACTGTGAATTTAAATGTCCTCCAAAAATAATTTCAATAAACCCTTCCTCCATTTATTCATCCTTCCTTCGCTGCACAGGATAGCAGTAGGTGTAGTTTATTAGGGTGAATAGTAAAGCATACAGCATACGGTGTTGGATTGCTGATTCGAAGATTGTGGGTTCAATTTCCAGCACCACCAAGCTACCACTGTTGGGCCCCTAAGCAAGGCCCTGCGCAGTTGGTTTCAAAAATGGTATAAGTCATGCTGGATAAACGCATAGATCCAAGCAAAGTTTATTTCAACTGTAAGTACCTCCATTTTAAGGTATATATATATTCTGTCTGTATCTCTCTCCTGATTTCCCCTGTGTTTATGGTAGAACCGAAAGTCCAAAGAAAAAGTATAGATGCGCTGGTTCGATAGCGAAGAGATCGGTTCTGCTCGAACACACCCCTGTTGACTCAGAAAAGAGCACTCGGTTAATTAGCCGATTTTTTGGATCAAGTGTATTCAAGCAAAGAAAAAAAAAAAGACATGCGGTGCTGGAAATGTCAGAACCCAGTCGAGGAAGCGCTGGAGGAAAGCGCGTCGGGTTCCAGCAGCCAGAGCAGCATTGGAATGTTTTTACAGTATATACGATAGACAGCCTTTTTTTTTTTCCTTCTTCTTCTTGAGATCTACACGAGTGAGAACGTTTTATTTAATTCTATAACAAATTCAGAAGTTTGAGATTTCATGTCACTTTATTGCAAAATACTTAATTTTACTTTGTTTTCTGCATCGTCTCACACCTGCCTCTTCCATTGGACGCTTATTAAACGGTCATGATAACCTTCATCTTTTCTTTTTCTCGAAAATCTACAAAGATTTCATTCCTTTCATTCTAGAATTACAGCCTTTGTGCTTGACCATTGTAACATTTAGCCTTAATTCGATCTTCTCTACACTGTATGTCTCTCTCTCTGTCTCTCTCTCTCTCTCACTGTCTGTGTTTCTCTGTCTGTCTGTTTTGTCTGTCTCTCTCTGTCTGTCTGTCTGTTTCTCTCTCTCTCTCTCTCTCTCTCTCTTTGTGTCTATTTCTCTCTCTTTCTGTGTCTCTCTCTCTCTCTCTCTCTCTCAGAATGGATAGCTGCATTTTGGTCTTTTGGTCTCTTTCTGTGGCACTATCTCTCTTTCTCTCTATCTGTGTCTCTCTCTTTCTCTTTCTTTCTTTTTCTGTCTCTCTCTTTCTCTTTCTTTCTTTTTCTGTCTCTCTCTCTCTCAGAATGGATAGCTGCATTTTGGTCTTTTGGTCTCTTTCTGTGTCGCTACCTCTCTTTCTCTCTATCTGTGTGTCTCTCTTTTTTTCTTTTTTCTTTCTTTTTTCTGTCTCTCTCTCTTTCTCTCTCTCTCAGAATGGATAGCTGCATTTTGGTCTTTTGGTCTCTTTCTGTGTCGCTACCTCTCTTTCTCTCTATCTGTGTGTCTCTCTTTTTTTCTCTTTCTTTTTCTGTCTCGCTCTCTCTCTCTTTCTCTCTCTCTCAGAATGGATAGTTGCATTTTGGTCTTCGTTCTTGGGCTTGACCATCATAACATTTGGCCTTCATTCGATCATCTCTACACCGTATGTTTATGAATGTTTGTGGGGTTTTTTTGCTCATACTAAAAGAAACTAATTCCCGAATTAAACGTAGCGTGAGTGTGATCAGTTCATGTAGTATTAACGTTAACCAGTAACAGTGTGAAATCTCATAAGGATCTTAAAGCTACAGTACAACTATAGGCAAGGGAGCCACTCGCCATGTGGGGCCTTATAAAGGAAAATGCGATTGGGCCCAATACCACACCCATTCTGCACCAGACATACTATTACATTACTGCTGGTACTGTTACTACTAATAAAACATCTCTGAAGGTCCCAAAGTGAGTGGGCTCTTAAAATCCTCCAACTTCTCAGTATTGTCAGTAGCGGAAACAGTAATTCGTTCGATTAAGCATGGCTGAAAATTACTACCGTGTTTATTTATAACACCGTTATTCCCATCAGTGCTTACTTGCTAATAAAGTCTCATCAAATCGAGCAGCATGAGACGAGCCGCAGCTCTTCCATTACCTCACCGATGCCGGGTCGCCTTTTTTATAGGATTGGACAATAAACACAACTCTATAATATGGTGTGTAAATATAGGCTCCAATCTAAACAAGCAACACTTACGATCTGTTCGTTGATGCGAATGGAAATGAAATCAGTCGTGTTATGTGCTCTCTGTAGGCTGTTTACCTTCTCAGCCTATAGAATTAGCACTTTTCAATTTTACACACCACTAAAGGCATGTTTTTTTTTTCTGTTTAAATTTCTATTGTTCCAAAACTGCAAATAGCCTTTTTTTTTTAAGAATTGGGAATTTAGAGGAAATAGAGTGCCGTCTTCATAAAAGTTTCTTATTTAAATGAGGCTAAAAACATTTACATTTCTGACATTTGCCCGATTTACTTACCCCTTTTTTAATCCCACTGAGCAGTTAAGGATTAAGGGCCTTGCTCAGGTCTTAAACCTTAAGATTCTGGTAGGAATCACGTGATTGCAGTGGATTTATTAGCTGGAACTTTATGCTAAAAAGCTTCCATTCTATCACATGCCAGTTTTTTTTTTGAGAGCATTTGGTGACTTGGGATTATAAAGTACACCAAACACACTGTTATTTTCCTTGACATGACTTTGTGATAAATGGGTGGAGACTATAAAGGGATGCACATGATAGGCAGGATGGACAGTGTCATTCCAACAATGCTTTATTTTTTATGAGATGTGTATTAGCTGCATTTGTGTGTATTGTGTGTTTGAGTGTTCGAAAGATATTCCCCACATCATTACACCACCCCCACCAGCCTGAACCGGTTTTGTTGATTGATGTTGTAAGATTTAGTGTTTGTTTATTTTTTTCTCATCGTTGTGTGTATTGTGTGCATTGTGTGCGAGTTGTTTACGGTGCCCACAAGAGCTCGACACGCCGCAATTTTACGTAAGAAAACGCACGCAAATAGAAAAAAACACCAGCAAATTAAAAAACAGATACGGCTGGGATAGGCTACAACACATCTCCGTGACCCTAAATTAGGAAATAAGCGGTTGTAGAAGATGAACGAATGAATAAACGAATAAATAAATAAATAATCAGTTTGACACTTGCTGCAATTCCTCACAACACAAATACAAATTCAGAAAAAAACAACGCAACTATCACAGAACCACAATGGAAGTGTTTTAACGGGACCCCAAATACAGTGACAAAACCCGGCTGGGACCTGTTTATCGTTTCACAGTTAATTGTGTAATTTGTCAGATTATTTAGGTTAATAATATCCAAGAGACCAAAGACAATCAGAATGATAAAATAATCGAATAAAAATTACTCCGCAGTTTACCGATAACACGGACCTCCAATAGCTTCTAAACAATAAGCAGATTCCCGTCAGGTTTTTCGGGGTCCCCTTGAAACGTTTCCCTTGTGTTCTGCGCAGTGTGTTTCTGTAATTGTTTGCGTTGTGAGGAATTGCAGCAAGTGTTTAACTTTATTTGCATGTGTTTTTTGTAAATTGCAGCGCATTGAGCTCTTTCAGCCACCGTAGTTGTTGCCGTAGCCTCTCTGTCAGCTAAAATCCTTTTCTCTGAAATGCTTTCTTCCTTTCATTCTGGCGGTTTTTCCACATGATCCTGGGTAAAAATAAATATTACAGAACGACGTGTTTTGCACAAAATCCATTAAAATAAATAAATGGAATAATACCAAAGGGAAGGAATTGCGCTGACTTGCAGGAGCTGGGAATATAATCCCGCGGAGGCGTTAATTTATTTCTAATCCCGCACCTGAATACATCGCAGAATGTTGTCGAAACCAAAGCCTGCACTTCTCCATCATTTTATTTCGGAGCTACAGCACACACATAGAGCCGGGCATCGGTAAGCATTAGAGCAACGGAGGAGAGAAAGGAAAAATGGAGGGAAAAGAGAGAGGGAGGAAAGGAGAGGGTTAAATGAGGTGGGTAGAGTTTTCAGGAAGCTGCTGTAGTCGTTCCACACTTCCTGAACTTTGGAGACAATCTGCTCAATTATGAAGTATTACTAAAGGCACGTGTGTGTGTGTGTGTAAGGCAGTGCTGATGTCACGTAAAAGATTTCCCGTTCAGCCGCACCGAATCACATTAGTTCAGCAAATGTATTTATTTGGGAAAGTCGAGTTTATTAAGTTTATTCCTCTTGTGAATACAACAGAGTGCAAATGAATGCTGCTGCCCCGAAGCTCTCATTTCCCAAGTAAAGCCAGTCATAAATTATCACGATATCAGATAGACACACACTTCCTGTCTGAAACATCGTCATCACCCAATCAAAATGCAAAATGCAAGACAATTTCTATACACCCAACGATAGATAGCCAGAGAGAGCATGACAGAGGGAACGAAAGAGGAAGTAAGTGAGAGAGAGTGATAAGAGAGATAGAGAGAGATAGGATGAGCGCACAGACAGAGAGAAGGAAAGCAAGAGAGAGAGAGAGAGAGAGAGATGGGATGGGATGGGTTGGAGAGCAACAGGCAGAGAGAAGGAAAGCGAGAGAGAGAGAGAGAGAGAGAGAGAGAGAGATGGAATGGTGAGAGAGAAAGAGAGAGAGATTGAGTGAGAGGAGTGATAGAGAGAGGATAGGCTGAATAGAGACATTGATTGATGGAAGACATAACAGAGAGAAGAGAAGAGAGATGTGAGAGAGGAGAGAAGGAGAGATAGAGAGAGAGATAGATGGGGATGGGATGGGTTTGGAGAGCAACAGGCAGAGAGAAGGAAGCGAGAGAGAGAGAGAGAGAGAGAGGAGAGGAGAGAATGGATGGTGAGAGAGAAAGAGAGAGAGATTGAGTGAGAGCGAGAGAGAGAGAGTGGATGGCTCTGAAAGATACATATGGTATGGAAAAGACATACATATAGAGAGAGTAGAGCTAGAGGAGATGAGAAGAGAGAGAGAGATGGGATGCTTGGATGGGTTGGCAGAGAAGAGATCGAGAGAAAAAGAAGAAGATATATGGAATTGAATTGAGAACAGAAAAGAAAAAGAAAAGCTATATATGAGATTGGGAGGTTATATTAGAAAAAATAAAGAGTGTGTTGAGACGAGCGAGAGATCTCAAGATATAGAAAGAAAGAGAGGTTAGCGAGAAGAATGAAGATTGGATTAAGATAAGATAGAGAGAGATTGAGTGAGAAAAGGAACATGCGAGAAGATCAATAGTAAAAAAAAAAAAAAAGAGCGAAATAGCGAGAGAGAAAAAAAATGATCACTATCAGGTCCGTCACTTATATAATACATTATACTTTTAGGTATTTGTCCGTATATTTCGACAACATGTTTTGTCTCACATGATTCTACAATAAAAACTGCAAAACAGGAAGTGAGAAGACGGTCGGTAACCACTCCGCAAAAAACCCGCAACAGAAGGGGGCCGAGCACGAGCACACGGGTTTATTCTTCTTCTGCTGTTGCTGGAAAAAACATTCATAAGGACAAAAGAGGATAAAAACAGAAAAAAAAAAAAGAAAGGCTGATTAGAAAACTTGTTAGTTATTAACGTGTTAATAGAAAAAGAGAAATAGAACTTATTATAGAGGATGATGACAAAAAGACTGAAAAATGTGTTTAGGAGGCTAAAAAAAATAAAAGATGACAGCAAAAAAA